>MJUU01030062.1:23943-34352 GCA_002080025.1 Modiolus philippinarum
CCCTCAGGGCAAGGTCAAGGTTAAGTTCAAAATGTCTACAAATATGGTACCACAAGAAAGCTATCATCATAAGGAAGTTATATACCAAATATGAACACCCTACCGCTAAAAGCCTACCTTCTAGAGGCAAGGTTAAAGTTTTTTAAAAATTGCCCTCAGGGCAAGGTAAAGGTCAAAGTGTCTACAAGTATAGTACCAGAGGAAAGCTCTCATCACAAGAAGTCACATACCAAATATCAACATCTTAGCTACTCAGGTCTCAATTCCACAAGTTAGGTTAAAGTTTTGCTGACGCCAACGACGCCGACATGGGGGTATGACAATAGCTCTCCAGACAGTCGTCCCGGCAAGCTAAAAATCACATCATATTCATATCTAAGTGGTAACATGCAAATAACTAATGAAGGGATATGGACTAAATGCGAATGAGACAATGTCTCTACAAATACATGGCAAAACCAAACAATTGAACAACGTTTTTATTGTTGTTCTTCATCTTAAAGTCACCATTACACTATGAGGCCCTTCAACAATGATTCTGCTTATACCTCATAGTAAGTTCAAAACGGCCCCTAGAACCGGTTTGAGCGGAATTATGTGCTAGATGTCAAGCAACGCCACATCCATGTTTTTTGACTCATGGATTTGGGATTGTCAACAAAAATTAATCAACTGACAAAGTCTTCTTACAACTGCTGTCATCTGTTGCTCGACAAAAACTTAGAGAAAACAAACACAAAATTTAAAAAACCACAGGACACTTATGGAGTCAATAGTAAGAAAACTCGGCATAAAAAAATCATGATTATTGGCACAATAATCAGGTTGTCAGAATAAAAATTCTGAAGAACAAAAAATATAATGCCAAATTTAAAGGATGATATTGCATCCGAATCGGAATTCTCTCAAGAACAAGTACACCATAACTGAAATGTATATAGAGCATACATCTCGTGCACGGGGAAGATTACGGATCCCACACTGCAGGAGAGACAAACTCAAGTGTAAATAATAATGAAGGGGTATGGAGTAAATACACATGAGACAAAGTCTCTACAAATACATGGTAAAACCAAGCAATAGACCGATGCTGTTATTGTTGTTCTTCATCCTGAAGGCACCGTTAGGCCTTCAAAAATGACTCTGCTGCCATCCAAGACCCGTGACCCCCCAAAAAACTTATAGAAGACAAACACACAAACAGAAATGAAATTGGAATTGTTAATAATTCATCCATGCTATAAAATTTGTTTTGGCAGTACAAATTTGTGTAGTTATTTTGGAATGGAATGATTGTTGGTTGGTTATTAAAATTTACTGTAGCGCCAATTAAATTTTTTTTGATAGTGGCTGTTTGTTTTCTAGCATATATTGAAAAAATACGACAATTATCACCAAATTGTCGGAAAACAAGAGTTTTTGCTATTCTTTGAAAAGTACAACAGACCGGAAGTGACATCCTTTTGCAAAAACGTCTCACATATACATATGTAAGTTAAAATTACTGGCATTTTTCAGTTCCAACTGAATATTCTCAGATTCAACTTAACATTTTCTCTTTCAGATCTAAGTTGACATCTTTAAGTTTATCAGCAGAACTAGAACCCAAATACAGGGAATCCACAGTTAAAAAAATGTTTAAAATGCATAAAACCAAACGAAATCCGAATAATCAGTAATAAAAAAATAAGGACAAAACTACGTAGGGGGAGTTAAGATTTTAAAATTTACATAAATTTAGTTAATAGTTTTGAAAGTATGATACTGCATCCATATGAGAAATTCTCTCAAGGATAAAAAATATTATTTCTTGACCACTGTGATCGGTGGTTTTTGTCATTACCCTCATTTAGTAGCAAACCCTCAAGTTCTGGTTTAGTTTGTAATTACCAACATTCAGGTTTTTTGGTGAGTATTATAGCACGTTAACCCATTAAAGCACTTATCGCCAATGATACAATCATACATCCATTTGAACATTTTATAAATTATACGTACACTTTTTGCATTTCAAAAAAAAAAACCCATTTTGTTGGCTTAAATTCTTAGCATTCACTATGTACTGACAGAGACTTGGAATTAAAGTTCTGATTTAAATTAAGTGATCTTTTAATAATGATGTTTATCCTCTCTCTGTCAGCGTTTTAGCCCAACAAACTTTATTTTATATTTTGGCTTTACTATGTAGACCCTATTGGTAATTTTTTCTCTATCAAATTTTAAATATATTTCGATGGAATTCCAAATGTTTTGATTTGATCTGCACTGAACAGATATAAGTTGTCGCATGCGCATATACAGAATATAAATTAACAGTAACTTCGGTATTTTGATATTTATTACAACTGGGTCGATGCCTCTGCTGATGGACTGTTAGTCCGTGAGGGTATTCACCAACCAAGTAGCCAGCACTTCGATGACGGCCCGAAAACCGATTTTATTTGGAAACTTGCAACATCTTAATTTACAAAAAATTGAACAAAGCTAAGGAGTATCTCCCTCTCGCATAACTCTGTCCTTAGCTTGATTTAACTTTACTATGTAGACCTTATTGGTAATTTGTTCTTTATTACATTTGACACATGTTTTGACATATGGATTTGCAAATGTTTTGATGTAATCTGCTGAGACATAAGTTGTCGAAATGCGTATATGCAGAATCTTATTAACAGTAACTTCGGTATTTTGTCATTTACATAGGAGATGATTATGTTCTTATGAATATTAAATGGAACCATATCATAAGAGATATCCGGTTTTCGAAAAACGATTGGTATTTACACGAATATTTTTATGGTAAAGCAGAAACACGTGGCCTCGTCGATCCACTCATTTCTGACCAATAATTTATTTTGTCTACAAAATGTGCCCATTATCTGATTAAATCGTACTACATCGAGATTATTGTTTACATTCCATTGGCAACAAAAAGCGACACCTATAATAAACTAACATAGTTGTCTTTATCTATCTACAACTAAAATGTTTTGATAATGGGTCACCGGACGGTTGCCAATCTCAGTGGCGGGAGAAAATAGTGAAATGCGGCGGACCAGGGGTCAATTTTGCTGGTCACATCCACTCTAGTATTTGACAAAAGACTGTCGCAACACCCTAATCGACGTTTGAGTCGGTCTGTGGTAAAAAGTTCGAAATGTGCCCACGTTTACTCAAAACAATAAAGCTCTTCTTTCAATTTAATGGTTTTTAAAAATGATTACCCTAAGCTGTTGACAATGAAATAACTTTTCTTATTATTCAAAGCATTAAAGGTGCTCAATAAAAGTCAAAATACACGATTGTTAAAAAGACACAATCACAATATTGTCTCCAACGGTGAAGTTATTCCCACATGTCAATTTTTGAATAAATCATATCAATAACTGTTCTCAAATCTGAGTTGCCCCAACGACAAATGTGTTTTGAATGTAGATAATCCATTGTTCAATGCGACTAAATGGACATTTAGTACTTATTTCCTTCCCTTATTGTTCCCATGAGTTAATATGCGTACATGAATAACCATTAAAAGTAAGAAATCATTATTTTTTTAGCTGTTATGTTACTTTTTGACCTGGAATTATGATTTCTATTCATCTTATTTCTAGCACTATTTTGGAAATAGGAAAATTTCAAACAACTTACACATAGTACATATCCTGCATTTGACGCTGAATCGATGGTAAACATTTCACATCGAAAAATTGAATGATTTTCAATGCGATTTGCAATTTCATTTATGTTAATGCCTCAATTTGTTAGTACTTTTGCATATATGTAACATATGCATTTGATTTTCCAACCTCTGCATTTAAATGATGCAGTTTTATATTGGTACAGCGACAAAACGCATAAAGAAAAATAATAATCGATTATTCCAGCTTTTTTTGATACCGACAAAGCTAATTTCAAAACATTCTTTCGTGCTAAAAAGGAATAAAAGCAATGTTCAAATCATCACCTTCTTTCTACACCATAAACTTAACAGTGGACTCGTTTTGTTATCAATTAAATAAAAAAACATTACGTTAATAGAGTTATAAAGTTTCAGAGATTACAATTTTGTAACTGTTTCACTGAAACACGGAACATACAAAGACTATTTCTATATAAAAGAAAAATCTAGTTGAACCGACTGAGAGGTAAATTAATTTAATATTGTTATTAACTGCAGAATGAGCTAAATTACTGACAAAACGAACCTTTATATAGTTATTGGTATGAAGGTTTTCGTGATGTGAGCTTGCATTAAACATGTACATATCAATCAATTCAATTTGTATAATGTAAAATCCGAATAAGATTGTATCGGGCACAACAGCTTTTATATCTTTCATCAGAGTAGTGTTGGTTAAAACAACCCTTCATACAGAAACTAAATTTACGGTAACATCGGTATTTTGTTATTTATTACCACTGACCCGATTCATCTGCGTGTGCTCTGTTAGTACCAAAGGATACTTTGTACTTTGGTACTGGCATGAAAATCGATTTTATTTGGAAACTTGCAATATCTAAATTTTACATTTTTTTAAACTTAAGAGTATCTTGCTCTCGCATAGCTCAGTCCTTAGCTAATTTTGGCTTTACTTTTTTTTTATCCTATTGATAGTTTTTACATGTATTTCGGTATATGGATTTCCAAATAATTTGATTTGATATGCCTTTAAGAGACATAGATAGTTAAAATGCACATATGCAGAACCAATTTAACGGTAAATTGGTATTTTGTTATTTTTTACCACTAGGCCGATTTCTCTGCTTGAGAACTGTTAGTCCCTGAAGGTATTCACTTACCCAGTAATCACTACTTTGCTGCTGGCATGAACACCGATTTGATTTGGAAACTTACAATATATAAATTTTACAAAATTTTGTTCAAAAATGAAGGAGTATCTCCCTCTTGCATAACCTTGTCCTTGGCTGATTTTGGCTTTACTGTTTAATCCCGTTGGTAATTTGTTCTATATCAGTTTTTCAAGATATTTCGGTATATGGATTTCGAATTGTTTTGATTTGATCTGCGCTGAAGAGACACAAGTTGTCGAAATGCGCATACCAAATTAACGGTAACTTCGATATTTTGCAAAGTAAGTGAGAACCGACCGTCAATCCAAAACAAAAAATTCAAGGACAATGGCAACATCGGAAACAACAAAGAAACAGAGACACAACATGAGTACGGCACAGAAATGAAAAATGAAGACATACACACATAAAGATGAACAACACTGTCCCAATGAAAAAACCATGGGTGAGATCAGTTGCATCGGTATGGTAAGCGTCTCCTGCTTCTTATAAGACACCCGCCGTGTTGAATATGTCAAATCCGGTAGTACAGTCGAACCCGGTAGGGTAAACAACAATTAAGCTTTAAATGGATAGATGTGTAGTCATCCGGGAAACAGATATGCCAAAGCGGTCCATAAGATGGTGATGTCGGACGTAAAACTTCTGAAGGGAAGACTTCAAATTTTGGGTAACATACACTTGTTTAAGTAGCCTATTTGTGAGCAACCGGGCTCTATCCAAGAAGTTACTGTATCGAACACAGGCTCTTGAATAGCAAATGAGCTGGGAGATATAAACTCCGTATGCCGGTGCTGTTTGGATGTTGCTACAAAGAAAAAGGAAGTAGGCTATTGGAAAAGTGAAGTCTACCTCTGTTGTCAATTTCAAGATAAAGGTCAAGGAATGAGGCCGATGTGGAAGTGTCTGTGGTATCCTTAATTTCGAGCTCTTTTGGATAGATCAGATGAAGAAAATCACTAAAGCGAGGGTTGTTATTTTGAAAAAGCCCTTCGATGAATTCAGCCTTATAGTGAAGTGGAGTGGAGAAACAGATCCACTAGGAGAGGTGCACAGTTTGTGCCCATAGAAATTCCGATAGTCTGTTGAAAAACACGTCCTCCAAATAGGACAAGTATATTGTCGATCAGAGACTTTAACTTTTAATCACTTCTTCCTCTTTTATATTTTTTCTCTGATTCGGAGTCATTTTTCACAAAGTATGTTTGTTCTCTACCCACAACAATGTACCTATATCTTCGTTCACCGCTCTTACGTGAGAGACATCTATGATTTAAACCTTTCAACCGAGATTTTAGTTGTTCATGGGGAATGGTAGTGTATAGTGTCGAGAAGTCAACTTTTAATGCTGTAACTGTAGAATAATGATCTAGAGTTTAAGATGTGAAGTAGTTTTTCAAAATCAATTCATTATTAAAATTTAAGATAACAAAGAATAAACAAAAAAAAAAAAAAATAGTCACGAAGAAAAATCGTGCGTCAATTGTATCAGAGCTATTTCATTTAATACGTCACCATGGTTACTGCTAATTAATTGTACTCTGTCGACAAGCTACAGTCTTTTGCAAGAATAACTTACGAAAGCCAAGAACAACATTTGAAAATTTGCATTAGCAATGAAATGATATGGAATAAATGCATTTGTGAAAATGTCACTACAAATGCGTGGTAAAAGCAACGCTTGTTGTTTTTGTCCCTCATTATGAGGCATTCCAGCAATAGCAAGTTAAAGACGGCCCCTAGCACCAGATTAAATGGAATTTATGGCTAAATTCGAACAAAGCTAAATCCATGTTTTCTTTTTACCCATGGATGCGGGTTATTTAACATTAAAATTTTAATTGGCAAATACATGGTAAAAGTAAGCAATGAAACAGCACTTTTATTCTTCGTTTGAACTCACTATACCAACTTTTGGTTCTTCATGAATGTTATTGACATTTGGGTGAATTATTGTTTCCACATTATGTTTTTGCAATTTAAAATATAATTTTTACAATGTGGTAGGAAGCACCATTTATCGTTACGAGGTATAAATGACAAAACCAAATTTACAGTGAATACGGAAAAAAATTGTAATATCTTAATTTTGCAAATTTTGTTGCAAACTAAGGAGAACCACCCTCATACAAAGGCAGTCTTTAGCCGATTTTGCTTTTCTTAGGGTAATGGGGTAAGTAAGAACCGAACCGTCAACCCAAAATAAATAATGCAAGGACAATGGCAACATCGGAAACAACAAAGAACCAGAGACACAACACGAGTACAGAAAAGAAAAATGAAGACACACAAAGATGAACAACACGGACCCCATAAAAACCATGGTGAGACTAGGTGCACCTAGGCAACTATTGAACAACATGCACGCATGTCAAGTTTAAATTCGACAAAATTAATTCTATTATTTGTTCAAGATATAACAAAAAGCGTTGTTTCATTGCTTAGCGTCGTGGTGGTTTTGTAAAGGTTTTGTCTAATGTGCATTTATCCATATCCCTTCATTTTTTGTAATACAAATAATGTAATATAAATTTTATACGTAAAATCTGAGAGGTGGCGCAACTCAGAATCTCTAATTAAGAAAACTTTGTCCAAGTTTGAAACACAGACAATTACCTCTCAACTCAGAATTCTTTGAATACAAAATAGCAGCACTAATCAACTAAAAAAATCCACGTTTAACGTACGCACGCACGTAATTATATAAAAGGAAAATTCAAATACCGTCTATCGGGATTTTTTCGCGTGTGTCTAATTTTCGCTATATTCGCGGTTGGCTATCATACGCGAATTTTAGCCTCCGCGTAAATTTCACTGCCCGTTCAAATGCATAATGTTGAATATAAAACGCGAATTATAAACATAGCGAATTTTTCACTGGTCTGTTTTACACCAAAATCGCGAATAAAAGCCGGCGCGAAAATAACCCGATATACGGTATATTGTCCATCAAATAATCAATCATTTTAGTGGTGTCATCCTCAGTATTTAAAAAAAACCGACGAGTTTTGTTCAACAATATTTTCAGTTGGAAATATTCATACAATACAAAAATTAGAGAAAAAGAAGGTGAGAGAGAGATGAACAAAAATATCTGTAATACGCTGTTCTTTTTGTATTTAGTTTATATTCATGTCCTAGAGTTATTTCCCTTGTATCTTTGTTTTTGATTGTCATCATTTGACCACAAAATAAAATATTGAAACTGCGGAAACTTTGTTCTTGCAAATGGTCATTTTGACAATTTATGTCTTCTCAGTGTAAAATAAATCGATCATTGTGAAGACCCAAATATCACATCATAATAAAAAAAATTAACAAACATGAAGACGTGATGTAAACACCAAAAGTCTCAAAGAACGAACCTCTATATTAGAATTCTATTCAACCCATATGTATCCCAAGATTTTGAGCTATAATAGTTTTCCTATCTTTTTTCCGCTTGTATGGCAAGCCAAATTAGTATTTTACGAAAGGATATGGAATAAATGAACATTTTTACCTTCTTCTACAACAATAGCTTTAAATACTAAATAGTCGATTTAATTTTTATATTAATATGCTTCAAATTATGTCAGTCAAGCTCAATTTTAGAATGATATGCTACAAATAATATCAAGCAAGACTACTTTTAGGATAACATGATGCAGATAATATCAAGCAAGCTTAGTTTTATAATGATATCCTGCATTTTATATAAAACAAGCTAAGTGTTATAATGAAATGCTGCATAATGTGCATATAATATCAAACAAGGTTTAATTATTTTATACTTGCTGCTAATGAGGAATAAATTTCCGAAATGGCGATACAGCTCATTAAAATGATTGCAGTTGGAGTTAACACATGTGTTATGGTCTCATGTTCATTTACTCCTTAGCTGATTTTGGTTTTATATTTAGATCATATTGGTTATTTGTTCTCTATCAGTTTTTAAACATCTTTGAGTTTCTGGTCTTCCAAATGTTTAGGTTTTATCTGCACNGATGAGACATAAGTTGTCGAAATGCGCATATGCAGAAAGTAAATTCACAGTAACCTCGGTATTTAGTTACTCCATGTCCTTTCATAGAATATTTACTATTATAAAGAAGTGCTACAAATCGAGCCTTCTTAGTTTTATAATGATATGGTGCAAATAATATCAACCAAGCACATATTTATAATAATATGATGCAGAAAACATCCAGCAACATTATTTCTAAATGATATGCTGCAGATATTACCAAAAAAACTTTGTTTCATAATGGTATGTTTCACATAAAATCCAAGGAGCTTAGTTTTATAATGATTTATTACAAATAATATTAAACATGCTTAGTTTTATAATTAAATGCTGTAAATGATATCAAATATTCTTAGTTTATAATAATATGCTACAATACATCGGTAAACGAATACCGAAGCAAGAAGGAGGAAAGGGGAAATTCCAAAATCATAAATCCAACATCACGGCAATTCACAGCAACACGAATTGAGACAGTATGACAAAGACACAACAAACAAACAAAAATAAACAAAGACGAAACCAAAACTAAAGCACTAGCAGTGTGAACCCCTATAAAAACTGAGGTATCATCAGGTGCTCCGGAAGGGTAAGCATGATCTGCTCCACGCGTGGCACCCGTCACACTGCCAGTGAAAAGTCCGATTTTGTCACAGTCGGCGTTAGTCAGTCCGGTAACAAACTCTGTATCTACCCAAAGATATCTGTTCTCATTTGTGAAACAGAAACATTGTAATGGTCTGTCAAATCGTGGTGACGACCGTAAAACTTCNGAAGTGACAATTGCAACAGTGACTGAACATACAAATGATATCCAGCAGCTTAGTTTTAAAATGATATGCTATAAATGGTATCGAGCATCCTTAGTTTTATAGTATATACTGCAAAGAAATAAGCAATGAAATAAAAGGGACAACAGGAAACACCTACAATGGCTGAAAATTATAATTACAGGCCACAATCTGCTAGGGAACTACACAGAAAAAAACACAAATAAGACAAAAGACAAACGTAAACAACGATAGGACTCGGGACAGCCGGACTTCGTACCGGCACTGGCAAAAGCCAGCGGTAGGGTTAAAACGGTTTATGGGTACCCAAACCTTACCTTTATCTGTCCCGTTTCCCGTTATTTTTATAATGATATTTTGCGAATAATATCAAGTTAGCTTATTTTTATAATAAAATGATCCAGGTAATATCAAGCACGCTTAGTTTTATAGTGATATGTTGCAGATGATATCAAACAAGCTTAGTTTTATAATTAAATGCTGTAAATGATATCAAACAGTCTTAGTTTATAATAATATGCTACAAATGATATAGAAGCCTAGTTTTTAAAATGATATGCTGCAAATGGTATCGAGCATCCTTAGTTTTATAAGTATATGCTGCAAATAAGTAAGCTTAGTTTAATAATGATATTTTGCAGATAATATCAAGCTAGCTTACTTTTATAATTAAGGTAATATCGAGCACGCTTAGTTTTATAATATGTTGCAGGAAATATCAAACAATCTTAGCTTTATAATGATATGCTACAAATAATATCAAACAATCTTAGCTTTATAATGATATGCTACAAATAATATCA
>MJUU01030062.1:34717-56291 GCA_002080025.1 Modiolus philippinarum
ATAATGATATGCTACAAATAATATCAAACAAACTTAGTTTTATAATAATATGCTGCAGATAATATCAAGCAAGCTTTATTTTATAATGATAGGCTGTAAATAATATGAAGGAAGCTTAGTTTTATAATGATATGCCAGAAATTATATCAAGCAAGTAAGTGAGAATCGAAGCGTCACTCTAAAACAAGCTATTCAATGATGATGGCAACATCGAAAAACAAAGAAACAAAGGCATGACATCAGCACGGCACAGAAGAGAAAAATGGAGAACAACACATATACAAAAATGAACTACACGGACCCAATGACAAACCATGGTTGGGATCAGGTGCACCGGTATACATGTAGTAAGCATCTCCTGCTTCTTTTATGACACCCGCCGTATTGAACTCCGGTAGTAAAGTCAAATCCGGTAGAGTAAAACCAAACTTAAGTGGCAAAGAAAACGATCTGTTGTTATCTTGGAAACTGATATCTAGTAGCGGTATGGGTAACATATCCTTTTTTAAATAACATATTCGTAATCAAGGTTTTTAATGATAGTGTGAAGATAATGTAGTATGATTTCTAATATAGCTTGAGGTAAAAGTCATACTACAAAATGGTAAGCGACTAATCGAGACAAAAACAGGCATTGATAAGACTTATTTATTACACATTTATTTAACCTATGCAACCCCTATTGTTTGTATCGGGATCTAGCCATTCAGTAAAATAATAGGTTTATCTGAATAATAATCACAGAATGAAACTTAGTTAACCTTTCAATTTATCACTTTTGTTTATCTTACTCATTTTATATGACTTAATATTATATTTTTCTATATTAATTAGGTAGATGTTACAGTTTCCATGAATAGTAAAAACATTCCTGTTATTCGTCATCATAAATTGTGACACTCCAGGAAGCCTGTATCAATTCCTTATCCTTTTCTAAAGTCTGAAAAGGCTACTCGGAAATTGTAGCAGTGAATGAATATTATTCTAATGGGTTGCTGTTTAGTAGAATTTTCTATTACAATTAAACTATCATCACAACTGGATAATTCCTATTGTTATGCACCATATAATATTTTTCTTATTTAACTTCCGCCAGTGAACAGGCAGTAACATAATTGGAAATATCATCAATCGTCGTTTCACTTGCTTTATCCTACATAACGGTATTGGTTTCTGTACTAATCCGTCAACACGTGGAATTGTGTCTTGTTTCTTTTCAATTATCTCCGCATTATACATAACAGCTGATCGTAAGAATAGAAATTTACCTGAAACAGTTTGTAATAGTACACGGGATTATTTCTTTGCAAGTTGGAACTTATTAAAGAAGATATAACAATGGCGGGTACAATTAATAGATCAGACTTAAACAATTCCTTAAGTATGAACACTGATAGTTCTAATAAAACAGTTTGTTATGATTTACATGAAAATGGGGTATGTCAAAGTGATGAATATGTTCGGGATTATTTAAGCAGTTATATAATTCCAGAATGGTACGAGTGGATAGTTATTGCTGTATATATTGTGACTTTTATTGTTGGGGTAACCGGAAATGTGCTTGTTTGTTTTGCGGTGTGGAGAAACCGTCAGATGAGAACAGTCACCAACATGTTTATTGTAAACCTTTCCGTCGCCGATCTGGGTATTACAATTATATGCTTACCACCGACGCTGCTTGTTGATGTCACAGAGACGTGGTTTATGGGATACGTTATGTGTAAATTGGTGTATTTTCTGATGGTAAGTTATATATAAAGTTTAAAAGTTTATTTCAATGAAGTGACCCAATATACTTGAACGTTAGATAAAATAAAATAATCTAACCATTTTTAAATAATCGACTCATGATCTGCTATTTGGCAATTTGAAGGAAAAGCTACGAATAACTCTATGTAACTCTATATTGCTGCATTGTAACACCAAAACACGTAACAGGTGTCTTTGCCCGAAAATGTCATTTTAGCAACACAATACGTAAGAAATAATTCACGGGCACCGGTGGTTTGTGGGAGATTTACATATGAGTGGCCATTATATTCGTTAAAATAGCGTAGCGGAGCGAGGAGGTAAAATATACGAAAATAATGGACACCCATATGTAAATCGACTACAAACCACCGGCGAATATGAATTATTTCCATTCTAATATGACATTTAATGATCGGTGCGTACCTATAGTGTACAAGACAACAACCGCCTTTACGTGAATTTTTCTGACGTTTTTGTGCACAAAACATATTATTCGTATATTTCATTATGTAATTGGAGATTTTCATATGGCTAGTCGTCATGGTATCCATTGTTCCTATATAAGAATTTATTATATATTTTTGCAAGTTAAACGATAGCAATAAAGGTACAGAGAAATATTCTTAAAAGCTACATGTACTTTTGTAGATAAAGATCAATCACAAAAACTTTTTCTTGTATCAAGACAAAAATCATCGATTAACATACTCTCAGTTGAGGTCTAAAACAGTACTGTTGTATAACATGTGAAACAGCAGAAATAGTATCATATTAAAACTCTAAGGAATTTGTCTTGAAGATTATTATATAATCCCTTAATCAGGGCAGGACAAGGTTACCCTTCCGGAGTACCTGATGTCACTCTAATTTTTTTGGGAGTTCACACTGTCAGTGCTTTAGTTTTTTTGTGTTGTATGTATAGTCATTGTGTATTTTTGTTGGCATGTAGTGTATTTGGTTTTCCGTCTTCTGGTGTTCTTGCTTTTGCCTTGCCTCTGGACTTTGATTTATGTAATCTTGTGCTTTGTTCCTTCGGTATTCTAATGCCGATGTTTTTTTAAATTTAAATTCAACAATAAAATACTGAAAATTGTTCAAGCAGATAAGGCAGCCAATAAGATTGTAGTTGCCAATATCATAACTTCATAGTTATTCTCCATTATATGTTATGATACCTATTTTTCGACAGTAAATAGAATTGTAATACTAAATACACATTTGCAGATCTTTATATCTACAATTTCTTTGCAGTACAAAATGATCACAATGCATAAAAGCAAATGTCATACTGCAATGAATTGGGAATTAGACAAGAACTGAGAATTGAAATTCTTGATTATCACATGAAAAGTTATGATATTGTCAATAACTGTTAAGAATAATGGAAATTGTCTGTGTCTGATTTATGTATATATATGGCGATAACATTTATTGAGGTGTCTTTTGTAAAAAATCCAATTATTTCTAATAATACAATATAACCTAAAGATAACTAAATTATACAATATTGTAGAAGACGTTCTATCGTTTCAATTTCAGAGATAAGCAAGGTTTTAATCAAATTGTTTTTTTTTCTACAACAAGGAATTTACGAAGTGAAAACCAGTGATTTGTAATGTATAATCTGCACTGAGGAGACATTAGTTATCAAACTGGTCAACTGCAAATCTAAATTTACAGTAACTGTCGTATTTAGTTAATTAGTTACAAAACAACCGATGTTGATTATGGTATAATTTATTAATTTTGTAATTTGTTCTCTATCAGATTTAACACATATTTCGGTTTATGGATTTCCAAATGGTTTGATTTGATCTGCACTGAAGAGACAAAAGTTGTCGAAATGCGCATATGCAGAAACTAAATTCATAGCAACTTCGTTATTTTGTTATTTATTATTTGTTTGTTATTTAAATACGGTATGTAGTTTCTTAATAAAATAATTTTTACGTCACATCACACAAGGATACATCTAGTGTTGCCAAAAGCATTCGCGGATTCACCATTTGCATTTTCCCCTATATACTTCATGTAAAACCAGTTTTCTTTTAAATATGGTGAAGTCATTTCTCATCCAATTTAATAAAATGTTTGCCACTGAATATAGAATATTAATCAGTTTCAGGTCATATATAGAGACAATTTTCTAATTTCCTGAAATAGTAACTGAAATATAAAATTTCATTTTAATTTCACAGCTCTACTTGGTCATATTCAGAAATGTGACATCAAACATTGAATTTTCTATTCAAACTGGTGATTCTTTGAAACAGCAAATCAGAAATTAACATAAAATATACCATTTTACCCTATAAGTAACAAAATACCGAAGTTATTACTACATATGCCTATTTCCACAACTTTTGTCTCTTCAGTCTCTTCAGTGCAGATGAAAACATTTCGAAGTTCATAAACCGAAATACGCGTAAAATCTGATAGAGAACAAATAACCAATATGATCTAAGTAGAAAAGCCAAAATCAGATAAGGATAAAGACATGTAAGAAGGGGTATTCCTTAGTTTTAAACAATTTATTCTGCGATGTAGATATTTAAAGTATCCAAATGAACCGAAGTATAAATCTTATGTTAAATGGTATTTTTTTTTAATCAAAATCAGATTAGGAATGACTTCACAATTGTATTTTTGAATAAAAATGTAGTTTTATATGGAATATACAATGAAAAATGCAAGTGACGAATACTTTTGGCCATCCTCTATACATCTCCCAGAAGTAACAAAGACTTGTACGTATGATCTCATACATAGTTAAGAGTAAATTAATACGTAATTCCAAATACTCCTATTAATCTACATAAATGATGATGTGCTTGAGTATTTTTGAGAAGAGGTGTGTGAAATTTACAGCTATTTTAATGTGCAATCACACTTAGTATTGTGCGTTTAAGAGGACCAAAGTCATGCTATGCTCAAAGTCTTCCCCCTTTTAAAATATTTCTTATATAGTACAACACATGAGATAACTCGATCATATCTATATAAAAACTAAAAGTAGTTTAGATGCTACTATAAACAACTGACACTGTTGATTTTTTTTTTGCTGATTCATTTGCTTATGAACTGTTTGATTGTTTTTTTTCTATGTTTTAACAAAATATATTCATAATCTAAAAAATAACAGCCATATACGTTTAGATATAAAAAGTAAGTGAGAACCGAACCATCAATCCAAAACTAATAATCCAAGGACAATGGAAACATCGGAAACAAAAAAGATAACATTGATAACAAAGAAAACATAACATATAAAATATAACATTGTGTTACAGGTAAAAAAAAAACTGTTCCATGAAAACAAGGTGAGCCTCTGCTACGACAGGTTAAGTCATACGGCAAAATCTTACCGTTTTGCTCATTTGCATATATCGCCATTTTTAGACAAAATGGCGTCGAAATATCAAACACATTGTGAAAAGAAATGAAACATTTCCATGAAGGGCCCGGGCATTTTATAAAAATGTCAGTTTTACATGAAAAAAATGTACAAATTACGTTTCACTCCTTCACCAGACATTCGATTGAATAAAATATCTTAAAAATTCAAGGTTCCCATAAAGAAATAATATTTGAAGCGAATTACGTAGTATTGTCTTTGTCAAGATATTGGAAGATGTCGATTTTCTGTGATTTGAAATTGAAATTGTTAAATAATCTCAAGATGTAAACAACTTGTCATGAAAGAATATGCGAGTGTTAAACAATAATAATTCAGTGATATACCTACTTACATCAACAGAAATGAAATAAAGGTTCCCACGAATGTTAAAAAAAATGCATGTTTTTTTATGAGGACCTTATGAAACTGTCCCAATTTTGTCAACATTTACACAGATTTCACATTTATTTCATGAAATTCGCGCCGGAAACTTTATTTGTGCAGGTAAAATTAGAATCGAATTCGGTGAAAAAGATAATATTATCCGTATAACGCTGGTAATTGAAAAGTGGATTCAGGCACTTCTCTATGGTCACGTGGTATAACTGCCTATGAATATTCATAAATTTGCATAAAAAAGTAACCCTCATTTTGCCATATGGTTATATTTATCATTATTTTTTTTACTCTGTATCCAGATCTAAAGCATAGATTGGTATTAAATTGTACAAAATTGGCCAAATTAGAAACATTTTGGGTTTTTTTTTTGTGTATTTAAAACTACTTAACCGGATAAATTGATTTCTATCAAATCCTCGAAAAAATACATACATTTATGTACCTGGTAATATTTTCATTTTTCAACCGTAAAAGATAAGTATATAGGATTTTTTCAAGAATAATTATACGGAAAAGTATTTCATAGCACAAATTGCATAGGCATTTTATATCACGAATTGTAATTTATGCTTTACTTTTCTAAAGGACAAGGTGCGGTGAGAGATTAATTTGGCCCAAAATTCCAGTGAATTTCTAAGTTGCACCTCAAGATTTTCTTTCATGTTCGTTTCAAAGTTGAGATCCAATTTACAGAAAAAAATGCAAAAGTTAAAACCAATGAAGTCACAATAGGCACAGTTCTGGCGTCATGAAAAGGCTACTTTTGAGCATAGAAACGTACTGAATTTTGCAGATTTTCGAACAGTTTTCCTAACTGGAAATATCGAGTATATTCAAGAACCAATTAGATAATTTACCAACTTATTGGTACAAATGAATTAAACCTTTCATATAAATATTTTGTGGTTCTTGCATGTGCTCTATATTTCCTCTACAAAAAAGTCAAAATTGGTCAAAAATGTCATTTTTCGACAAAATCTTCAATTTGTCCCTTCTTCTACACACAAAAACTCAGTAATCGTACATCAATATTTGAGAAATGTTACTATTTACAGTAAACCATCTCAATAGAACATTTCAATGAGAAAAATTTGTAAATTCAACCAAATTCATTTTTCAGGCCAAATAAAGCCCTTACTGCCCCTACCCCTTTCTTAGATTCTTTAAGACATACCAATATTCATCAATTTATTAGAGCCAGGTTATTTCTATTATCTGATTATTTAGCATCGTACAATTGAGATTCATCCCTGGCTCAAATTTCAAATTGGAATTTTTTTGGCTCAAAAATTTTTAACTATGTAAATCAATACAAATATATTCTTTATTTAAACTATGAAAATGGCATACTGTGTTTACTTAATACAAAACATTATATTTCTAATTTTTCGAAGTGTGGTTTTTGGTTGTTGCTTGAACGCCTCATTCAACTTTTGTTATACATTGACGAACATGGACGTCTGAAATCTAGGGTTATATGACAAACATGATGATTTTGACTTTCAAATTGTGAACTTTCCCTTTCTCAGCAGCAATATACCTAGTTCCCTAGCATATGGAGTGTATATTTCACAATTAATTCCTTACTGTACAACTTGTAGTTCACACAGTGCCTTTGTGGAAAGTGCAAGGGCACTGTCACAAAAACTGCTGAGTTAGCGTTATGTTCAGCCATTGTTACTTTCGTCCCTTCAGAAAATTCTATGGCAGTCGCCACGACATCATACATCAATATGAAATGTCGTAGTTGCAAATGAAAACTGACATTTTCAGCTAGATAACGTCTTCCCGTATTTTACATTACCAATTCTTGCTTTTACCTGGATTGACCTATTGACAGTGTGGCGCGTGATGTATACAGAAAAGGACATCCTTACACTTCCGGAGCACCTGATGTCACTATTAGAGAGTACACACTGTTAGTGCTTTAGTTTTTATTGTTGTATTTGTAGTGTTTGTGTTTTGTAGATGTGTAGCGTCTTTGGTCTTTCGTCCTCTGGTGTTCATACTTTTGCCTTAACTCTGGACTTTGATTTATGTAATCTCGTCTTTGCTCCTTCGGTATTCTACTGCTGTTGTTTTTGTCAATGGTGCAATCGTACCTCAAATGCTGGTAGCAATTTCTTGATGATATCATCGACCTCACGCAATGTACTGGTAAAAATGTATTATATCTTGTGAATTAAATACTTGATTTCTGTATTTAATATAATTAAGTTTTTACCATATGCTTTATTAAACTAATTCAGTTGTTGTGTTAATCATCGCCATTGTTTGTTGATGTAGGTATTTAATAGTTTAAGGGAAATACTGTTATGCGTAAAATACTGTTCCATTGCATTCTTAATGGATTTTATAATCATTCTTTTTAAAAACTATTTTGCTAGATTTGGTTGCATACTTTTGCAACTAAGTCGATATTTTCTTCAATGTAAACAACAATAAAAATCTATTCAGATGTTCACGAAGCTTGTTACTAAGTCAAATGGAAAGACATCTAGACGGAACTGTTCATTTCCTCATAAAAGGGGTTATAATTATGCAATGCATGTTATTCCTTTAGCTTGCATCTATCAATGCATTTAATATATGCTGTCAGAATGTGTTAAATTAATGACCTTTACATAATGAAGTAGTAATTTTGTAAATATCTATGGGGGCAATAGCAAAATGTCAAGCGCCGAAGTTCATGAGGCAAAAAGAAAAATCAAGTGGAAACCACCGGAATGTCGAAAGCAATGGTCCAGACTTGGTACAGGCATTTCAAAAGAAATGTTAGGTTAAACAAGTGTTATGGAGTACCAAACCTCTCCTTTAATTGCGGTAGTGTCCGGTAAGAACTCCACAGCAATTAATACTGAAAAGTCGTAGACAGTAAAAAGAAATGATCATCCCGGACCTATGTAAAAGCTTCTTGAATCGTAATTCGGACCGAAACTTCAAAGGGTTTCACAAGAGATTGATATCTATCAAAAAAAAATTTTAATAATCCAATTAATGAGAAGGGATTTTTTAAGCCTCGATTAATAAGACTGGAGATATGAACAAGAAACAAGAGGCTCTCAAGAGCCTGTATCGCTCACCTGGGCTATGGCTGAAATGGACAGTTCAAATAATCTCAATAATGAAAAAAATCTTATTTTCAAGTATGTCAATAGACCGTGATGTTATTTGCTTCAAAGCTGTACTATATATCGTGATGGCAACAATTTTGGAAAGGGTGAAAACTAAATGGTCACTTTTTTTAAGGTAACCAAATAAGCATTTGAGAAAATGTTTGGTTCCAATTGGTTTAGTAGTTTCAGAGGATATCTTTGCATGAGTTTTCCCATGAGGTCCAATGTTAAACTTAGATCCCTGCTGGCACCCATCTTATATGAGGTTTGAACTTACACGACATTTTTTAAAGGGAGCCACTTAGGGACTATTGCAACAAAGTTTGGATCCATTGATCATGTAGTTTTAGAGGAGAAAATCTTTTGAATGCTTCCAACAGGGCCAATGTTAGACTATGCTTCCTGCTGGCAGTAATCTTTGATGTGATGTGGACTTCCAAGACACATTTTTCGAAGGGGCCAACTAAGAACTTGTGTCCAAGTTTGGTTCAAATAAAAAGATCTATAAATATGTTTTTCCATAGGGTCCAATGGTAAACTAAGCTTCGTAATGGTGACCATCCTGGATGGGGTCAGATAAACCTGACCATGTTCAATAAAATGTAGACATTGACATACTGAACGTTTTTGCAATTTAAACTTGACCTCTATCTGAAATCTTTTTTGATATACAAAACAAAAAGTACCAATTATTAAACCAATAAAGGGCGATAACTCTTATATGGATATTTGGATTATTTGCATGAGGGTAGAACTTGATGCAAAGAACATTTTTTTGCATTTCAACTTAGCCTCTATCTCAATATAAGACGAAAGATATAAAATCACGAACAATTTGAACAATAAAGGATATTTGGATTTTCTTCAAAATATGCATATGGGTAGATCTTGATATGCTACACATTTTTGCACTCCCAACTTAGCAGCTACCTCAAAATGTTTTTGAAATACAGGACGAAATATACAAAATCACCAAAAAATGTTACCAATAAAGGGCAATTACTGCTATATTGGTATTCAGATTTCTTTCAAAATAGGTATGTGGGTAGATCTTGACATGCTGGACATTTTTTTCAATTTAAGGTAGATCGACACTAATACACGGCGTATTCGATTGGCGCATTTGCGTAACACGAGTCGGATGCGGAATTGACTTGATTTTCAAAACCGGAATATTCCTGTATTGGCCCATTCATTGTGACGTCATAATAGATTAACATACACTCTCCCGCGAATTAGCCCCCCTTTCCCGTAAATATTGCCTATTTCGTAAACTATATAAAATATATCTCTTAATCTAACGGTGACATATAGATTTTTTTAGCGTATGAGATAGCTGAAGTGTGTATCTCAGAAATATCAAAAAAATTTAAAAATCTATCTGCAATATCTGATATTTTATTTTATATGAAAGATAAACAATAAGCATGTTCTCACAGTTCCATATATATTCTTTGTAAATATTGCTGAAAAATACCGAATTTGGCCGGATTTTTAAAGCCAGATTACAGGAAAAGATGATCGGTGACATATCATTTTTATTTTATTTTTTGAATAGATAGGTTAAGACCTACAAAATATCTTAAAAGAAAAAAATTCTGTCAGATCTTCTTATTAGGATCGAACTACCTTAAACTTAGCCTCTATCTAATACTGTTTTTGAAATATAAGACGACATATATAAAACCACGCCAATAAAAGGGCAATAACTCCTACATGGGTATTTTGATTTTCTCCAATATAGGCATGTGGGTAGATCATGACATGCTGAACACTTTTGCAATAAAACTTAGCCTCTATCTCAAATTGTTTTCGAAATACAAGACGAAATATATAAAATCAAGTGAAATTTAACGAATAAAGGGCAATAACTCCCATATTATATTTGGATTTTCTTCAAAATTTGCACGTGATGCTGAACATTTTTTTCGATCCAAACTTAATCTCTATCTGTTATAGTTGTTATAAAAAATTTTGAAAATTTTACGGAAAGGGGCCATAACTCTAAATTGGGTCATCAGATTTTCTTCCAAATTGCAGGGTTGGTAGATCTTGTCATGCTTATCATATTTACCCATGTCAGATCTGCAATTGTTTTTGAGTTATTTGCCAAAACAGCAATTTACCCCTACGTTCTATTTTAAGAGACAGCAGCAATGTTGCTCGGTTTTCAGACTTCTCGGATACAATTTTAAAACTACATACCCTGGTGATGATGCAGACCAAGTTTGGTTAAAATTGGCCCAGTAGTTTCAGAGCAGAAGATTTTTGAAAAAAAAGTTTACTACGGACGACGGACGGACGCCAAGTGATGGCAAAAGCTCACACTGCCATAGCCAGTTGAGCTGAAAACGGATAATTCCATATCCTTGATTTTTCTAGTTTTGACATTTATCTTCATGGTTCATGTTAAAATATGAAATATACATATGTGGAAATTGGATTTCGCGTTGGTCGACAATAGCCAGTGAATTCCGCTCTGATAGGGACCGTCTTGAACTTACTTTGAGGTAACAGCAAAGCTCATTGTTGAAGGCCTCATGGTGATTTCAAGATCAAGATCAACAATAAAAGCGTTGTTCAATAGCTTTGTTGTACCATTTATTAGTAGATACTTTGTCTCATGTGCATGTTCTCTTTTTCCCTACATTGCATAAACATTGTTTGTAAGGCCATGCAGTCATCTTTCTAATTGACATGCACTTGTTGTTCAGTCATAGAAGTAATTGAAGAGACAGGCTTCTGTAGCAGTTGAAGTTAGATATACTTCTGAATGCACTCATCAAGTATTCATTCGTCATATGATTTTGGTCTGCGAAATGTTAAGATTTATCTGCATTGAAAAGACATAAACAGAAACCGAATATACAGTAAGTTCGATATATAGTTATTGCTATGTACAAGTGTACGGTAGGGCTATGAAATATTAATGTTTCTCTGCATCACCCATATCCGCATTTTTTATAGTCGGTGATTTTGCAACGTCACATTCCATTATTTTTTTTGTAATCCTAACGCAATTTTCTGAATTTTCACCAATTGAAAGATAAAACAGATAATTAGTCTTAACTTGTTTTCACCATATGTTGTAAAGAAGGGTTAAACTAATTCAGTTGTTGTGTTTATGGTCGTCCTTGTTTGTTATTCTAAGTATTAAATGTTTGGAGGGAAAGTGTTACGTATGGAATACTTTTCTATCACCTTGAAATAAGATTTGAAGACTATTTATTTGACAGACTGGTGTTGATTCTATTTCACTTTCGTACTTACATATTGTTACAAGGAGACAAGGAGATACTGCTTCGCCTTCTACAATTTTACTTAATAATCTGCTCACAAACGACAAATGTTGACACCGTTTTTCATGTTTTATTGTAGCTTTCTCTATTTAAGTACATGTAGTAACTTCAGCGTGAGTGTGCATGTGTTTGTGTAATGGTTACGGGACCGAATTAGTTAGATCGTTTTATTACATTCCTGAACTTCACACTTCTGTTATTTTGTAATGAGTCATTTGTGGATTTTCATTCTACGAAAGCACCTATTCCATTCTTGCTTTTTGTAATTTTTAAACATTTAATTTTCGGACAACGAATAGCACTCGGCTCTCAAATTAAATAAAATGCGGATAACAGGAAACATCTACAATGGTTGAAAATTACAATTACATGCTACAATCTACCAGGGAACTACACAGGAAAAAATGATAAGGCGAGAGATAAACGTAAGAAACAATAGCAACTTGGTACGACACTAGTAAAGGCCAGTGTTAAACCGGTTTTTCGGATACCCAATCCCCTTTCTCTGTCCCGTTTCCCTATAGTATGATAAACATACGATTAAAACCCAGTACAGGTAGACTAGTAACTCCATTACCACAATCTTGAAAGGAGAGGAAATGTCAATACGTAATTTTGAAATATTGGTCAAGGGCTGCCAATCTGCCGCCTAAATCAAGAAGCCTGGTCAGCTGATAAAACACTGTCGCACTACGGAAGAAAAATCAAACTCAAAACTTTCCGAAGTGTTGGTCGAGAAAAAAAGTACCAAAGTGACTGTGAATTTGGAATCATAATATATTTCAGTAGACATCGGCAGTATAAGCGAGAGGCTTTTAAACCTTGACTGCTTGAATCATAAAATAAGACATTTCTTCTTCTTTTAAAAAAAGGTTTAAACCCCTTACAAACATAATATGCTATACTAAATAATCATTATGCATTTCTAGTCACTATCTTTTCGAGTGTAGGGTGCAGACAAGATATTTCAAAATCATTGTCCATCAAAATGGCGAAACAAGTGAAATAAAAAGAATATGGTGGAACAAAATTCTAACCATAGCAAATACAACAGAAGACTAAGTATATGATTAGGTACTTTAAGGTAGTTTGATGAAAAGTCTTGGCACCTACGAACATAAGAAAATAAAATCTCATGGTCTTTTGGGATGCTAGAACAATCAGATGTGGATTGGTAATATGGTCAAGTAATTAATTGTGATGACCACAAAATTTCCCCAGGGATATATGTAATTTTGGTATTTCATATATTTAATTTAGAAGTCTGTGTGTCAAAGCATATCTTCTTACAAAGGATAATTAGAAAAAAAACTATATCAACTGCATTAAGCAGGAGAAATCCATTTCAACATATCTTCTTCAGTGTATCAGATTTAGTTTTATTGTAGCTTTGGAATACCAATATAGGTAATGATACTGTAAAACAAACACATTATTTACCTCGAGAAATCTTTTAATGGTACATTGTATTTTTGTACTGTCTTAATATCATTCAGACAATGTGATTTTTTAATACTTAATATAAGCAATTATAGGCAAGATTACATCAGGGTAGAAATTAAACATATATTTCTCATGTTTTATTATATATATGTAAGATAATCCTGTCTATGTGAATAATGCTCTAGCTGACTGGCAAAATATTGATAGAATTTCTGTCTTACTTGTAGTATATCGTAAGGTAGATCGGTAGTCTTCCGCCATTTTGAATTTGATATTTTTCTCATTTTTTTTCATTTATTCAGAAAAGAAACTCGGTCGCAGAATACTGCGTAACAGGAGTATAAGCATACATTTAAGTTACATATTGACAATACATATCTTGACGTAAATAACATACAAAACATGACATATATAATGTTTAAAACATGACATAGATAACATACAAAAACATTACATGTATTACATACACAAAAGACTAAATAAGCATCTTTTGTAATTTTTGAATAAATATTGATATATTTATTAACACCCTAATATTACATAATTTCAGCATAATATAAATTTTCTCTCTACTTGGGTACCTAGTATAGTACGATGGAACAATTTTTTGTCTAATTTCTAAAACTAAGTGATTGTTACATTCACAGAGATAGTGATATTCATCTCCAAGACCAGTTCCACAAATCCCACGAATTCTTTCTTCCCTCGGAATGTTCTTCCACCTCCCAGTTTCTATAGGAAATTTAATATTACAAACCCTAAGTTTACAAATGCTAGATCGATGACCCCCTTTAAAGTTAAGAAGATAAGGTTCTAGTTTAAACTCTTGTTTAAAATTGCAATAATACTGCCCCCTAGATGAATTATTCATATCGGTAAACCATTTTTGAATATACTGGTCTTGGAGACGCTGCTTTATATTCATTTTCAAAAAATCTAAACTAACATTTCCTTGAATATTCCAAATTTCACTGAACCCACAATCATCAAAAATAGATTTTAAATAATTGATCCACTTGAACTTATGATCACCTTGCTCATAAAGGTACAATAATAATTTGTATAATTTGCCTGACAGTATGTTTTCATTAGAAACCAGTTTATGCCAAAAACACAACATCTTCATTTTGATATTTACTTCAAGAGGAAATCGCCCAAGCTCACCATATACCATAAAGTTAGGTGTAGATGATCTAATACCAAGTATCAGTTTACAGAATAGCAGATGTAATATTTCAACATTGGTCTTATTTTCAAAACCCCAAATTTCTGAAGAGTAAGTTAAAATAGGAAATACTAACACATCAAATAGTTTCAACTGCAGATCAATTGGAATGGAAATGTTTTGTATCTTTTTGTAGAGGGCATAAAGAGCATTTTGAGCCTGATCAACCAATTTTTTACGTGCTTGAAAAAAAATTTCCATTATAGTTAAACAAAAGACCCAAGTAAACATAAGTCTTTTATTTCTAAGTTTTGATCATATAGTTTAAATATGACGTTTTGTGCAAATTTCCGTTTTGAGAAAACTACGAAAATTACGAGGCGTTCCGAATATGGTTTTGCATCATGGGAGCAAGTTTACAGCGAGATGTTAACGACTTCAATTAGTTGCTTATCTCTGTATCTATATGTCTGTGCCCAAACATTCCATGTTATATCGTCAATCTAGCCGGTAAAATGTTTACCAAAACTACTGGTTAGATTACAACTGTAAACTATTTTTTTTGTACTCAAACCTTCTGTGATTTAACCCAACTCCAAACAAGTTCTATATTTACGTAAAACTTCCTGGGTCTATCCTTAGTCTAAATTAAGTGTATAAATACGCATATTGCGTGTGTTCTATCCCAGTTGTTAACCAGCTTAAGTGTACGAAAAACCTTCAGAATGTGTGTTTAATTTATATAAATGACATTGTACATTTTATAAAGTTCAAAAGCGTATAAAGTAAGGTATCATGCCCAATGTCACCCCCAATCTACTGAAAAATTTCTAATCTCATTTGTTTCGGCATCACGTTGAAAGATATTTCATCAAATCCGTTTACATTACAAATTTAAATTTTATTTTTAACACTTTTGAATATATTTAATTAAATTACATTCCCTTGACAAAAATTAAAGTAATTAATTAAATTACAATCACTTTGTCAAAGTAACAAAATCAAATTAACCAGTATAGATTTTATTGAACCGTCCATTATACTTTCTAAAATCACTTTCCCCTTTTTAATTTACCAATAATTTATTAGGTACCACAAAGATAGTTTGTTTCCCCTCATATGAGACATGTTTTATTTGTTGTGACATATCAATAGGTTCGTGATTTGATAATGCCTAAATTTACAGAAATATGACTAGCAATTTCATTTGGTTTATTGGGAGGATTGCCCGATGGTTAAAGCAAATACCTTGCAACCACCACGCAGACACTACAGTGTCAACGGTTTTGAAACCCGCTCCCCTACTCAAGGTATTTTCATCGCTTTTCCAGCTTGACTTTTGAACTTTCTTCCTCTTTTAGCCTTGTGACCATGAGAGAAGCGTATCATTGCTACACGGGTGTAAATTTCGCCGCCGGTCAAAAACTAGTTTAAGGTGCCAAATCATCAATTCAACCGATCAGTGCTTGGAACATATGTAAAAATAGGTCTTTAGAATCTGAATATTGACTGTCTGTACTTAATTTTTAAAACTAAGGGAATCTTAAGGAATACCCATATAAACTTTGATATGTCTATTTAAATTTTAAAATCAAGGTAACTTGACTGGATGTACATTTTGAACACTGAAAGGGTTGGAATCCAATTAACTATTTTTCTGCAATTCTATGCCATTATAGAACGTATTTCGGGAATTTCTGAGTAGACTTTAATTAAATAAATTTCCAATAATTTTCTGCATTTCTATGCCGTTACAGAACGCATTTCGGGAATCTCTGAGTAGACTTTAATTAAATAAATTTCCGAATAAATTACCGAAGCGACAACCAAAAATTATAAATCCGGAATACATGACAATATATTGATTACATACAAACAGACGTAATTGACGAAGACGAAAAAAACAGAACAAATGAATGAAAAATTTTGACTTCTGAACACAAGTTATGTATCTGTCAGGAAATATACAGTCTTGCGAATGTTAAATTTTCCTCAGAAGTTTAAAAATGTCAAATTTTAGAAGCAATTTTATAGAAATGAGTTGGAGGTTTCAAGCCTGAACACAGACTCCAGGAGAAATTAAAAATAAATGTTTTGAAACAACCGCAAAATAATAACAAAGGAACAAAGCACACATTTACATTAAAGTCAAGAGACAAAGCAAAAATAAGAACACCAGAAGACGGAAGACCAAAGACACATAACGAAATTTACTGCTTTTTATGCAACTTCGGTATTTTTTTTGTATTTTGAACCATTGGGCCGATGCCACTGCTGGTGGACCAGAGGTCCCCGAGGGTATTCACTAGCCCAATAGTCAGACTTGTCTGACATGAGAATTTTACCTTGCTTGTTATAGAAATTTACAGGTTTTATCAAAATTCTAACCACTTGAAATACTGAGGCTTCATTCCGTGTATGGCACTCGGTAGATGACCTTGGTACTGGATTTGGCTTCCTGTTTCGATAATTTTGGAAATGAGTACTTCTTTTTGACTTATTTTGGATTATGGCTTTCCATATCATTTGATTTTAATGCTGCTGATGAGAGGTAACTCCTTGAAACACGTGTACAGCATAACGAAATTAACTGCTTTTTATGCAACTTCGGTATTTTTTGTATTTTGAACCATTGGGCCGATGCCACTGCGTGTGGACCAGAGGTCCCCGAGGGTATTCACCAGCCCAATAGCCAGACTTGTCTGACATTAGAATTTTACCTCGCTTGTTATAGAAATTTACAGGTTTTATCAAAATTCTAACCACTTAAAATACCGAGGCTACATTCCGTGTTTGGCACTCGGTAGATGTCCTTGGTACTGGATTTGGCTTCCTGTTTCGATATTTTTGGAAATGAGTACTACTTTTTGACTACTTTTGGATTATGGCTTTCCATATCATTTGATTGTAATGCTGCTGATGAGAGGTAACTCCTTGAAACACGTGTACAGCATAACGAAATTTACTGCTTTTTATGCAACTTCGGTATTTTTTTGTTCACTGAACACCCAAAAACCGACAAACACAACAAATACAACTAAAACTAAATTAGCACTAAACGGTGAGACCTCAGGAGCCCCAGAAAGGTAGGCATGTCATGCTTTGTATACGGGACCCGTTACTCTTGCTCTTCCCACAAAGTCATTGTATGAGCTACAAGCTTTACAGTAACGAATTAATCGTGAAATATGCACTCGATATGCTGTGGAGGTAGGAATATTCCTGTTGAGAAAGGGAAAGTTCATAATTGGGAAGTCAAGATCATCACGTTTGTCATATAACCTAGATTTCAGACGTCCATGTTCGTCAATGCGGACAAAGGTCGACGTATTGGGTGTATCTATTGTCTCTTTAATTTCAAGTTCACTGGGGTAGATCCGAGGTAAATTTTCTGAAAATCTTGGGTTATTAAAGGACATCGTCTACATATCTGAAGCTGAAATTAAAAATCTAGGCTTATTGTTTTTGTTTCTGCCGTATTAGCCCTGGTAAAAAAATTACTCTTGAGAATAAAGGAAAAGGTCAGCTACAAGTGGCGCACAATTTGTTCCCATAGGAATTCCTATTGTTTGTTGAAAACGCGGCCTCCACATTCAACAAAAATGTTGTCGATCAAAATTTCAAGCATCTTTATCCTGTTATTTTCTTTTTTTTGTAATGAACTTTATTGGCAGAAGCAAATATTTAGCAAACGAGCAGATAAATTATTTACAACTTCACAAATATAGTATCAACACTATTAAATTAAATATATATTATTATATAAGAGCTGGAGATTGATTTGAGGTATTCAGAATTTCGAACAACAAAAAAAAACAAAAAAAAACAAAGAAATGAATTATTTAAAAAACCCGTTTAAATAATCTATTATGCTGACATTTGCTCTAAGGTTAGTATTACCCATTGGATATCTATAGGGGTTGCGAAGAAAATATTAAAGCTTAAAAGAAAGTGGTTGCAGAAAAGACACAGATCAAGAAAGCTCTTGCATCTCATTTATCTTACCTCTCATACTAGCAATTACATGTAATTTTTTACATAAATGTATGTTATGCACACATACCACTGTCCGATTTGTGATGTACACAACCAAATATTTGACTACCTTGCTTTCTCATGTATACCTGTATCTCACAATCCACCCACACAAACTCTACGACCTGTGTCCCTTCTGCGTCCTTTTTATATTCTTTTTTTTTTAAGTAATTTAGATTCTATCCTTCGAGAACCGGAAGCCAGTGGTTCCAGCAGCTGTTTGCTCTTTCCAATTTATTATTTTGAAAAAAATATACCCCTTTCCATCAAAATATTTTGTTTTAAATAATTTTTCAATGCTATAAAGTTTACTTGAGTTTGGTATAATTTTGACTTATATATATAAAATTTAGAAATAAGCAGAATAAGATTTCTTACATAATTCATATCTGATTTTTCTAATAGTCCAAATAAAATAATATTTATGTTAAGGGGCATTTCAATTCTAGTATTTGTAAATATCCAAAGTTTCAGATCTTGCCATAGTTTTTCTATCTTAGGACAATGCCAAAAAATGTGTTCAATGGTTTCTTCTCTTTGTAAGCAAAAAGTGCATTTATCTGTATCAGACATTTTAATTTTGTATAGCAATTCATTGGTACCAAGTATCCTGTGTGTTATTCTATATTGGAACCATTGTAATTTAAAACTTTTTGATAATTTGAAAGGGAGGGAATGTATTTTCTTCCAATTATATTGACAATTAAGTTTTTCAGACCATTTCATATTACTTTTGATGTTTGAAATTTTATTATTTAATACATTATACATGTCCTTGGAGCCTTTTTCTGATTTCAAAAATACCACAATTTTATTGGGTTGAAGGGGTCCATGTATTTTCTTTAAATCTTTCACCTTGAGATCTATTGATCTGAAATAAGATTTTATTGAATGAATTAAACCTTGTTAAATTAGAAAATTGGTATTAACATTATATTGTTCTATGAAAACATTGAATGCTAAAAAATTTCCTGATGAATCAATCAAATCGTTTACTAACCATACTCCTTTGGAAGCCCAATTCTTATAATACACAGTATGGTTGTTTATTTTAATATTATTATTATTCCACAAGCAACATGAGTTTGGACTTAGTTTATCTTGTACAGAACTTTTTTTAAGAAGATCATTCCAGGCATCATAATTTATTTTTTAATCTATGGTCTGGACCAGTATAAGCTATTTTTGTTTTATCGATTTTTTCAGTGAATGCAAATAGATTAAACAATTTTGACTCTTGTTTTAAAACTCTTCTTATCCAGGTTAGTTTTAATGCTTAATATATTCATTAATATTTACCATTTTTAGCCCCCTAAATTGTAAGGCTGTGAAGGGTTTCTCTATTAACTTTGTCTGGTTTACCATCCCAGATAAAGGTGAAAAGTTTAGAATTAAATTGTTGAATAATATTATAACTAGGGGTCGGTATAGTTAAAAATAAATGATTAAGTTTTGAAATTATTAAAGTTTTGATAGGGGTTATTTTCCCAATAGGAGATAATACCTGATTAGACCACAGTTTTATTGCATTGTCTATTTCTTTAAACCTTGAAGAAAAATTCAGATGTTCCATTTCACTTAAATTTACAGAAAACTCTATCCCTAATAATGTAAATCTGCTGGAACCCCACTGCAATCCCCACTTTGTACATATACTATTTTGACTGAACCTATTCTTCCCTATCCAAACTACCTTAGTCTTTTCTAAATTAATATTTAAACCTGACATGTCAGCATATTTTTGAAGTGTGCGAAGAGATGCGTCTAAAGATTCTGGGGATCCATCTAAAATTAAAGAGGTATCATCTGCGTATTGAGATATAAGATACTCAGAATCATCAATAGTTATACCTTTAATTTCCTTATTATTGCGAACAAGAATCCTAGAATTTCAGCACACAGAAGAAAAATATAAGGTGATAAAGCATCCCCTTGTCTACACCCTCTTTGTATTTCAAAGAAATCTGAAAGAAAACAGTTTTGTGTAACCGCTGATTTAATATTAGTGTAGAAAGTTTTAATCCAATGTTTAATAGAAATCCAAAATTGAAAAACTCAAGAACTTTATCAATAAAAATCCAAGATATTGAATCGAAGGCCTTTTCAAAATCAATGAGGAGGAGAATGCCAGGGATATTTTGTTCCTCTGTATGATTTAATATATCATATATAAGTCTTGTGTTTTCTCCGATGTATCGCCCAGGAATAAAACCGGTCTGGTCAGTATTTATTATATCTGGCAAGACAGACTTTATTCTTTCAGCAATACAACTAGAGGCCAGCCTATAAACTGTGTTTAGAAGACTTATTGGACGCCAGTTTTTTAAAAATTGTCTTGGTTTATCCCCCTTTGGGATGCATGTAATAATTCCCTGTTTTTGAGTGACTGACATTTCACCAGTTTGGAAACCATAGTTTATGGATCTTAATATGAATTTACCAATATCTATCCAGAAAAATTTTAAAAATTCACTGGTGAATCCATCGGATCCTGGACTCTTGCCAGTTTTCATGCGTTTAATAGCAGCAGTTAATTCTGAAAATGAAATTTCACCTTCCAAAGATTCTTTTTGAATATCATTCAGTTTAGGAATATTCTGAAATGGGATTTCCCTATTTAGATCAATGTCATTTAGGTTTTCTTTTTTTGTATATAAATTTTGATAAAATTTTTTGGCTTCTGTAAGAATTTCATCTTGATCACTGATCGTGTCACCAGTAGTACTAACAAGTTTTGGTATTGTTTTATTTACAAAATTCTTACTTTCGAGATTAATAAAAAAAACAGTTGGTTTTTCACCTTCCTGGATCCATTGTGTTTTGGACCTAATAAGCTGTCCCTTCATTTTTTCTTGACGTAATATTTTTAATTCAGATTTTTTGGTTTCAAGTTCTTCTAAATTGTCTTGTATATTTAATTCCAACCTTCTTATATCTTCAACTAATCGCTCTTCATGCTTGTTTTTTT
>MJUU01030062.1:59131-85716 GCA_002080025.1 Modiolus philippinarum
TGAAGTGAATGAACTCAGTACTTGAAAAGTATTTGCTTGTAAATCGAAAAAAGGTTTGATATGTTCTGTGATACTAGTATGTGCCTTTTTCAAAGAACGATCAGTGTTATTTGCAACCTTTTAGTAATACTAGTATTTAGTAACCTATAGGATTTTTGAATTATTCTGCTGTCGGCATTTAGTTGTTCTGACGAGGCTTTAAACAACAGATGTTCGTTAAAAGTGTCAGCTTCGTCATTTATCTTTTTCCGATTGTTCCACACTGGTGGGAGGATGTGGAGAAGGGAGGGGGATTGACATTTTTATGCAACTAGCGAACGTTCTTTAAAAACTTTATTAAAAAAATATTTTTTTATCCGTAATAATGGATCTGTATAATGTGCTACGATTCTGCGATATGTGTTGTCGACATCCGAAACGTAGTGAGATTTTTTCCCAAAATATTGTGTGAACGACTCTACCAGTGTTCCGCTGGCTTTTTAAGTATTTTAAGTGTCTTGCGGTTTCTATATTTGTACCATTTTCCGCTGATCAATACAAGCGAATCGTCTTTTCTTTAGATGTAGCTATTCTGTTTCTAGTGATGCCACTGACGTTGTCACGCGACAATACAATATGATTGGACGATATCAATACGGGATTTCCCATTTTCTAAAAATATGTCGCACGTGACGTTTCCCGCGGTGAATATTCTTTTCATGGAGTGAATATCCTTTTTTATTCATTTTAATGTCAATGCAATTTTTACCATAAGTATTTATATATTATAGAATAATATACAATTATGGCCTTTTGCAGAGGTGAATACGCTTTTTTATTGACCTGTAAACCAATATTCACCGAGACCATCGGTCGAATATCTAGGTTTCCAGGTCAATAAAAAAGCGTATTCACCGATACAAAAGACCATGATTGTTTTATTACATAGTTTAATACAGTATGACGTCATGAAGTGAATATCAGTCCAGCAGGTGAATACGTTTATTTATTGACTTCTTATGATTCCGTTGCAAATATAGTGTAAAATCAAGACAACTATATAATAACTCAATTTATTGATAATATGACAGTTTTATCAAAACTATTATATTCAACACCCCTTAATTATACCCATAGCATCGATGATAGCAACAAAATGGCGGCATACTTGAAACTGGAGATTACGGAGATCGCTTTACTTCAAATAAATTGAGTAGAAATTAGAGAAACAATCTCTAACATTGTTTTCCGGTTTGTTACGATAATTTCTCACATCTCGATATTAAATTTCTATATTTTAAAATTCTCGGGTAAACATCGAACTTTAAAATGTGAAAATTTAACTATCTTGATGTGAGAAATATACGTAATAAACTGGAAACAATGTTAGAGGCTGTGTATATATATATTTAATTTTTTTTCTATTTTTTTAGTATTGGTAATCATGGTCTTTTCCATTTGTTACAAAAAAAAATATTCTGTATTTGTTGTTTTTGACTGCCGTTTGTAAATACATGGGGATCTTTTAGCTCTGTCCTTATTTTGGCCTTTCTATTTAGACCCTATTAATAACTTATTCTCAATCAAAATGTTAGATTTGTTTTTAAAGAACTAAGGTGTATCTCCCTCCTGCATAGCTCTGTCCTAGATAGATGCACAGATCTTATTGATATTTTGATCGCTAGCAGCTCTAATACATATTTCGGTTTGTGGATTTTCAAATGTTTTGATTTAATCTGCACCTGAGAGATATGGGTTGTCGAAATTGCCATATGCACGAACTAGATTTACAAGAACTTCTGTTTTTGTTATTTATTTCATGTGATATCTTTTCAGAAAATTCTTTTCAAAAATCGTTTTTGATCCTATGGATGCAGTAGGGTATATGACACTTAAACTCGTTAAAGTGATCAATTTCGGACATGGTCGCATCTATCTTCTGTCGAATTACAATTAATATATAACACTGTAAACGAAAGAGATGCAAAATGAAATTAGACATTTTAGACAAGTGTATAAAGCCGATCAGGAACGTTAAAATCAATATCATTAAGCAAATAAAAAATACGTTTTACAACTAAAATACAACAGTGCAGCGGATGGAACATACTCCTGCATATAAAATAATGAAAATTATGAGTGATAATCTGTCACAAGTTTCAAATTATATGTTAACATTGTGATACTGTGGAGTCCATACATAGGACTGAAATATTCTGCAATTTGGGGTTTTATTTGTTTAATTACTGTTTTCATACAGGTAATAGAACTAACTGGCTACTTTGTAGCAACAATTATGCCGTCCAGTTCTTAAGTTCTGGTCTGTGAAGCAATCACTAGAAAATAGTCAATTGAATAAATAAAACCAAGGACTTTTAACCTACTAAAAATATGTATACTTTGCTGATTTTGATGATACCTTAGGCTCTGCCGGTTGATTTGTTCTCTTTGATATTTTGTACATCTTTTTACACCTGTGTCTTTGGCTGAATTTCTTTTTAGATCCTTTTGGTTATTTGTCCTCTATCAGTTTTTAACCGGGTTTTGCATCGGAAAAATCCGGTTATTAAAATGGCGGGCGGCTGCCAAACGGGTACATCATTTGTCCGGAGCAAATCTCCTGTAGTATTTAAGACAGGAAGTTTTTATTTTGCAGATCAATTGTACATATATCAAAGGTGTGCATGGTACTTTGATTTTGACTTTTGATAATTAATGTCAAAAATATCAGTTGTTGAACTTAGTCATTTTTGCGTCAAATTTTTAACAATAGGGTACCTTCTTTGTCCGGAGCAAATCTCCTACAGTATTTGAGACTGGAAGTTTTTATTTTACAGATCAATTGTACATATATCAAAGGTGTGCATGGTACTTTGATTTTTGATAATTTATGTAAAAAATATCAGTTGGTGAACTTCGTCATTTTTAAGTCAAATATTTACGAATAGGGTGTCCCATTTGTCCAGAACAAATCTCCTACAGTTTAATAGACAGGAAGTGTTTATAATGTAGATCATTTGTAAAATCCAAGATGCTGAACTTTCAATTAGGCTACTTTAGTGGAAGGTTTAACATTGAAATAAGTACATTTCAAATATTCAGGGTCAACAAATGTGTAAGATATACTGTCCATGTAAAAGAAAACTCGGTTTGCCGTGACATTGACAGCTTTCCTCTTGTTTAACGTATTTTGGTTATTGACTTCCAAATGTTTTGATTTGATTTGCACCGAAGTTTAATGTGTGGTCTTTCACATGTAACAATAAATAGATAAAATGGAAACTCTCAGAACTCAAATTTATTATAATGCCGGCATATAAATATTTCCAGTTGATCATATAACATCGTCAACTTACTTTAATGTTGGGTCCTTCCTGAGACATTACACTTATACCCTGTACTTGACTCTGTCGGTGTATGTATATACAAAGACTTTAACGACTGATATTTTCTAGTTGTCATATTTTATTAATGCCATGGAATTAAGTCTGGAAATAATAGAAATAATCTACTTTGAGCATAATAAAAGTTTCAATTTCATTGAGATATTTTCATTTCCCTTCTGTGTAATAATATAAAAACGGCAAATGAGCTACTTATTAACCCAAAAGAAATTGCAATGGTGAATGAAACGATATGGAGTAAATGCACATGAGACAATGTCCCGTAAAGTGTAACATACCTACAACAGGGATAGCTAAAACCGTAGTCCGTCAAGTGTAACAGACCATCAACAGGGATAGCAAAACCGTAGTCAGTTAAGTGTAACAGACCATCAACATGGATAGCTAAAACCATAGTCAGTTAAGTGTAACATATCAACAATACGGTTAACAAGACCGTATATACATTGTAAAAGCAAGCAATTGAACAACACTATAATAATTGTTTTTCACCTTAAAGCCACCATGAGGCCTTCAACAATGAGCTTTCCTCATACCTCGTACTAAGTTCAAGACGACCACTAGCACCGGTTTAGCATTTAATTATTTATTATACCCACAAGGAACAAGGAAAAAAGGAAACAAAAATCATCAAAAGAAAGTTAAGAAATTTATACAGGTAGCATATACTTTTACCAGGAAGTCAGGACCTGTTCACGTTTTCAGTTTGTAAGAATATGCATGTTGCATTTAAGAAAATTAAATACTTACCCGTTTTACTCTTTATCATGAAACGTCAGGCTCTCCTTTTCTACCAGTCTTCCGACAATACTTTAAGCTAACAATTGCTTAACGGTTGTATATCTCGCCTACCCATCAGGGAATGAGCATATAAATGTTTTAATGTAAACATATTTTATTATTAAATTCGTCAATACATTAATGATACATGTATATACAATACATCAAACACAAACAGAAACGAATTCATAATGGGATTTTGAAACAAGAGCAAACCTCTTATATTAATCTATATCCCAAATTTCTTTAACGTCACTCATATTAACATAGATTTGCCAACATGCACATAAAATATTACTTTAAATTACTAATAAATAAAGTTAAGGTATTTATGTAATTAATACAATGCAAAATACATTTACAACATACTCATAAACAAAAAGAACATGTAGAAAAAAAGGAGTGAATGAAGCATCTGAGGACAAGACTAAGAATAGTAAAGATATAATTATTAAGTTTAATTAGTTAATCGATTGGTAATAAATTTCTGCACGCTAAGGGATATGTTCTCTTTGATATTTTGTACATCTTTGTACACCTCTGTCTTTGGCTGATTTCTTTTTAGATCCTTTTGGTTATTTGTCCTCTATCAGCCTTTTAGCGTATTTTGGTTATTGACTTCCAAATGTTTTGATTTGATCTGCACCGAAAAGACACAGATTGTCGAAATGCTTATATGAAGAAACTAAATTAACAGAAACATAGGTATTGTGTTATTTGTATTTAATGTGTGGTCTTTCAAATGTAACAATTAATAAATAAAATGGAAACTCTCAGAACTCAAATTTATTACAATGCCGGCATATAAATATTTCCAGTTGGTCATATGACATCGTTAACTTACTTTAATGTTGGATCCTTCCTGAGACATTACACAATGCTAGAAAATGATTAAAAATCCAGAAAACTCGGACGCACTGGGACGTAATTTTCAATCTCTACGTAATTGGGGGTATGGACAGGATATTCTGCAGATGTCCGTTGAATTTGCTTTGGGTCAAATGTCACGCATACTGGCATCTCACTGATACTGCCGATGTCTACTGAAATGTATGATGATACTTTACTAAACCCTTATGGAAGTTTTGAGTATTAGTTTTCTCCCGTAGTGCGACAGTGTTTTACCAACAGACTAGGCTCTTTGAGCCAGCACTTCTTGACCCTACACTTTGCAAATATAATGATTCATGAAAAAAGAATCACAGAACTTTATTTATTACATTGTCGGCATTTTAATAATTTCATTTGATAATATAGCATATACTTTCTAGTACTTTATTAACCAGTTATGATAAAAATGTAAAAATGCATTGTCTTTATAAATTACAAGTATTCATTACAACAGGGTCATTACGGAATAAACAGGGCCATTACGAAATAACAGGGCATTATGGAATTAGCAGGGACATTACACCTTTTTAAGATGGCGACTGTGTAGTTCACTTGGTTTCTGTAAAGTATTTATCTGTATTATATATTTTCAGTAAAGTACACATTATTTCTACATTCATTGTATTGAACAATATTGAACAAGTACTAGAAAATTGGAAATACAATTTTTGTTGTATTTTTGTAGTTCTTTGAGTGGTCTGACATACTTTGCCTGAATTAGGAGCTGTATCTTGTATTATGCTTAAAATCTTTGTTTTAGATTTTTGACTCAACCTGTGACCACTCATTTTATTGTGACTACTCATTACTCATCTCATCATAAGGGATATGAAAATATACATCTTTTCTTGATGTTCTAAAATAAGATTTTTTTTTGTACTTTAGCTGTAAACCCCAATCCAGCTGTATGGAGAATATTTTTTGTGTCAAATATTTGACCCTGCTTGTGACCATTCAGGTTACTCATTACAAGGAATAAAAAATATTTTGTTTTCCTTGATTGTTCCAAAAAAGTTTTTGTATTTAAGCAGGGTAAATATAGCTCCTCTTTTGTTTGAGATATTTTATCCCACGAACGACTTTTCATGTAAAAAAATGAATTTCAAGAAAAATTATTATCTATACATTTACATTCAATTATCAGTCTGTTAAAGTTCACCAATCTGGTTAATAAAAGTTTTAAGAAATTGGTATTTTCATAATGGGTTTGGATACCCATAAACCGGTTTAACACTACTGCTGGCTTTTGCTAGTGCCAGTACCAAGTCCGGCTGTCCCGAGTTCCTATCGTTGTCTACGCTTGTTTTTCGTCTTATACGTGTTTTTCTTGTGTAGTTCCCTTGCAAATTGTTGCATGTAATTATAATTTTCAGTCATTGTAGGTGTTTCCTGTTAACCATTCTTTAACATCTGTTATGTGTCCGAGGTCTGTAATAATGGCCTGAGGATGCTGTAATGGCCCTCGGCGTTGTCTCGTGTCATTACAGCTACCCTCAGGCCATTATTACAGACCTCGGACACATAACAGGGGCCATTACAGCATCCGAAGGGCATTATTACAGACCGAGGACACATAACAGGGCCATTATGAAAATACCAATTTCTTAAAACTTTTATTAACCATATTGGTGAACTTAAATAGATTGATAAGTAAATGTATATAAGATAATTTTCTGGGAATTCATTTTTACATGAAAAGTCGTTTGTTGGATCAAATATCTGGAACAAAAAGGTAGCCGTATAAGATTTTACCCTGCTTAAAAAAATCAAGAAATGATATATAGGGGGAAAATATTTGAAAGAAAAAAGATTCTCTATACAGCTGTATTAGCATTTACCCAATCGACAAAAAAATTGTGACAAAATCAAGAAAAAACGGTTTATTTTTTTATTCCTTGTGATGAGATGAGTAAAATGAGAGTTTACAAGTAGGGTCAAATATCTGAAACATGAAAGTTTCTCCATTCATGCTGTATTAGGATTTACCCCAATGGACAAAAAACTTTTTTTTAAAATCAAGATAAAAGATTTATTTTTTATTACTTGTGATGAGATGAGTAAAATGAGTGGTCACAAGAAGGGTCAAATATTTGAAACAATAAAAAAATATCCCTCATACAGCTGGATTAGGGCTTACCGCTGAAGTACAAAAAAACCTTTTGTTTAGAAAATCAAGAAAAAATGTATTTTTTCTGATTCCTTATGATGATATGAGTAAAATGAGTAACAAAGATGTTAAGCATCATACACGATAAAGCTCCTAATTTCAAGCAAAGTATGTCAGACCACTCAAAGACCTACAAATACAATATTATAGTATTAATAAATGGGTATTTTCATAATGGCCCTGTTATGTGTCCGAGGTCTGAAATAATGGCATGAGGATAGCTGTAATTGCACGAGGCAACGCTGAGGGCCATTACAGCATCCGAAGGCCATTATTACAGGCCGAGGACACATAACAGGGCCATTATGAAAATACCCATTTCTTATAACTTTTATAACCAGATTGATGAACTTCAATAGATTAATAAGCGAATGTAATTGTATATAAAATAATTTTCAGGAAATTCATTTTTGACATGTAAAGTAGTTTATGGTATCATACATCAGGAACAAAAAAAGTTATTTAAGATTTTACCCTGCTGAAGTACAAAAAACTTTGTTTTAAAAAATCAAGGAATGATGTATATTTTCGAATCCTTTGTGATGAGATGAGTAAAATGAGAGGTCACAAGTCAGGGGCAAATATCTGAAACAAAAAAAGTTTCTCCATACAGCTGTATTTGGATTTACCCCACTGAAAAAAACAACTTTTTTGAAAAAAAAATCAAGAAAAAAGGTTTTATTTTTTTTATTTCTTGTGATGGGGTGAATAAAATGAGTGATCACAAGTAGGGCTAAATATTCGAAACAAGAAAAAAATATTCTCCATACATATGGATTAGAGTTTACCGCTGAAGTAAAAAAAAACCAAAAAGTTACATATTTTCTGACCCCTTGTGATGAGATGAGTAAAATGAGTGGTCTCAAGTAGGGTCAAATATTTGAAACAAAAACAAAAATATTCTCCATACCGGTGGATTAGGGTTTATCGCTAAAGTACAAAAAACTTTTTTTTAGAAAATCAAGAAAAGATGTATATTTCCTGATTCCTTATGATGAGATGAGTAAAATTAGTGGTCACAAGTAGGCTCAAAAATCTAAAACAAAGATGTTAAGCATCATACATGATACAGTTCCTAATTCAGAAAAAGTATGTCAGACCACTCAAAGAACTACAAATACATTTAAATTGTATTTCCAATTTTATTTTACTCGTTCAACACAAAGAATGCAGAAATAATGTGTACTTTACTGTAAATATATGATACAATAGTAATTTTTGAGTTTAACAAACACCAAGTGAACTACACAGCCGCTATCTTGAATCCTGTAATGGCCCTGCTAATCTCATAATGCCCTGTTTTCTCGTGATGGCCCTGTTTATTCCGTAATGGCCCTGTTGTAATGCATACTTGTATTTCATAAAGGCAATTAACAATGAAGGGATATAGAGTTAATGCAAATGAGACAATATCTCTACAAATACATGGTAAAACCAAGCAATGGAACAACACTTTTATTGTTGTTCTTCATCTTGAAGTCAACATGAGGCCTCCAACAATGAGCTTTACTCATACTTCACAGCAAGTTCAAGACTGCCACTAGCAACGGTTTGAGCGGAATTCATTGCTAATTGCTGAGCAATGCTACATCCATGTCTTTTTTCCTTTGACCCATGGATGCGGGATCGTCAACAAACATAAACTAAACTGGCAAAGTGTTCTTACAATCGCTGTCATCCATTTCCCGACAAAAAGACCAGTAGAAGACGTTCACAGCATTTAAACAACCACAGGGCACTCATCAAGCCAACTGTCAGAAAACTTGGCATAATAAAATCATGAGATGTGGGCATAATAAACAGGTGCATTTTTCACATATCTTATCCTAACTGGTTAATAAAAATTGTATTTCCAATTTTCTATCACTTGTTTAATACAAAGAATGCAGAAATAATGTGTACTCTACTGTTAATATAATAGAATCATTATTTTGCATTTTACAAAAACCAAGTGAACTACACAGCCGCCATCTTGAATCCTGTAATTGCCCTGCTAATCTCATAATGACGTGTTATCTCGGAAACACACTGATTATTCGGAAATGGCCCTGTCGTAATGCATACTTGTAATATATAAAGGCAATGTATTTTTTACATATCTTATCCTAACTGGCTAATGATACTATATTAATGTTAATCTTTCCAAACACATAACCATGCATAACCTCGATTTGAATTTTGCACTCTGTCAGTGTAGGTTAACGACGGATATTATTAAGTTTTCATATTTTATTTATGCCATTAAATTAAGTCTGAGAATAATAGAAATATTTTTCTTTTAGCATAATAAAATTTTCAATTTCATTGTGATAATTTCATTCTCTGTAATAATATAAAAACGGAAAACGGGTAAACAGGTAATCTGACTAAGTATAATTTTCATGGTGTCACTGTAGACACCACAGCACTATATTTTGGTACATTAGATATCAATACAAGCAAATCTTACCTTTTGTACTTTTAAACTGAGAAATTCTAAAATAGAAAAGTAATTTTAATTCAAAAGATAAATCGATTTTAATTAATTATTAATTATACTCCCTAATAGAGGAAACATTCATCAACAGAAAGTTAAAAAATTTATACAGAGAATCATCTAGTTTAATCAGAAAGTCAATTGGTTCTAACATGTTTTCAGCTTGTCAAAATATGCATGTTGCATTTGAGGTAATGAAACTGTTATCTGTTTAAGACTTTATCAATAGTGCGTGTTGGAACGCAACAATACCTTAAGATAAAAAGAGACCGATATTCCTATACTTCTTGACTATTACGAAAATGTTCCACATTATAATTAATGTTATGTTTTCTAAACGGACAAATCAGCAAGAAAAATGAAAAGATAGTGTCCAATTAAGAAAGTTTTAGTTAATATTTTTTAGTTGTAATATTTATTGTTGCTTTCATTTAGCAAAGGAAACTTATTTAAAACTAAAATCATTGCTTAAAAATATGTTTGGTTTTGAAAGACAACATACATAAAACATATATTGGCCTAAATTAAATCGGTTACACAACTAGAAGCTAACTTCTCTTTTCATGTCGTATGAATGTATGACACAAAGTTGTTTAAGAAAGATCCTTGTGCTTGTTAATTTTCTTTCGAAATTATTTTAATGTCCGTAAGATATTTATATAACAAAGTAACTTGAAGATGAAGAAAAACAATTCGTTCTACCATTTTGTCTCATGTACATTTACTCCACATCCTTTCATTGCTTATGTACTATTTATGATCCTGAAATTTTTATCTTGATTCAGATACAAGTTGATGTCGATGATAATTATTAGTTATAAAATATCATGTAATTAAAAGAGATTGTGACTTTGTTACTGTATATTACTCATTTTCCCCTACGCTTTTTATATCATCATAAAATTGTAAATGGATTTCAAGCACCAAATGGATATATGTTTTAATGCAAAGAATTTTAGTTCGAGATTTGTTTTCTTAGCACATTTTAGATGCAAAAAAAAAAAAAAAAAAAAAAAAAAAAAAAACCAATTATGTTGACTTTGTATTTTAAGTTCCATTCCGTCGAAGAAACAGGCAAAGTGCATTGGTGCGGTGGTACATTTTATGTGTGTTTTTTAACTAACCAAGAAAACGCCTATTTGATAGATAAAAGATAAAAGTTCTGATCTGGCCCCTAGCACCAGTTTGAGCGGAATTTACTGCTCAATGTCAAGCAATTCTTCACCCATGTATCCCTTTCGTCATGTATCTGAAATAAAAGTCGTGGCTAGGAACAAGTCCGATAGTTTAGATGAAACGACTGAATTTTTGACTGAAAACAAATCAAAGCGCAAGATGCCAGACCATTTCAATATAGTGTTCAGCCAATTGGTGATGAATGCCGCGTTTTTTATGAAGTGTCAATTTCAAGCGTTCATCGGTTGAGAATAGTTTTCAGGTTGATAATAAAGGTTTATTGATGACGTCCTAGTTTTGGAGAGAAATATGCTCAACAAACATACATATTTTATCAGATGAGGTCCCTTTACGCCGAATGCAGAAAGTTACTATTCAGGAATGGTCGTCCCCGGAATGGTAACCTTAAAATTATCACATTGAAATAAACTTAAATTTGTTTCTTTATTCGTATGAAGCCATGTTTATACAAGGGCTTGTTCAGGAAAAAAAGACAAAAAGCTAGCCAAGTCCTTAAATTTCAGCTTCCGTTGAATAGATGATGTTCTTTCATTAAAAATTCCAAAATTTAAGGATAACTTTCATCTTATATACCCAAATGAAATTAAAGAGACCACGGATACACCATCATAAGAATCATGCATGGACTTTTATACCTTTCAATTGACAACTTTAAACGTCTAAAAGCAAAATTATACCGATTGCGTACTGATTTATACTTTCCAGTTGTGAGTTTACCGTTTGGAGGAGTAATCCAGTTGTGAGTTTACCGTTTGGAGGAGTAATCCAGTTGTGAGTTTACCGTTTGGAGGAGTAATCCAGTTGTGAGTTTACCGATTGGAGGAGTAATCCAGTTGTGAGTTTACCGTTTGGAGGAGTAATGTTCCCACATCTCTGGTATATGGTGTCTACATTTCACAACTCAATATTTGGTCTTGTCGTGTCAGTAGTTTGTGTAGGGGTTTTTTTCTTCAACAGAGCAAAATAACTGTCCCCTAACACTATACATCAATGTTCTGTTGAAATTGTCACTACCATAGTTTTACTGTCGGCGCCATAATTTGACAGACAGTTACAATGTTTCTATTTCACAGATGAGAATAGGTATTTTTCGGAAGATCTAGAGTTTATTAACGGACTGACAAACATCGACTGTACAAAACCGGACTTTTCACTGGCAGTGTAATGTAACAGATCATGCTTACCCCTCAAGATGATAACCCAAGCTTATGTAGGTAAGCTCCAGAAGGGTAAGCATGTCCTGCCCTGTTAACAGCACCCGTCATAATGTAAGTTAGTCAATCTAGGAAAATATCAAAACCGGTACTCAAATCCGGGAAGACGTGAATCTGGCTGAAAATGTCCGCTTTCATTTGTGATACTGACACATCTATGTGATATTAAAAGATCTTTATATGTTTATTAAAATTTAATCTCCTAAGACATGTGGATATTAAAGTAGCCCTTTGGCCTAGGTTCAATCTAGCCTAAGCATATGCGTTTTTCTAACCTTGACAATGTGATGTTTTGCTTCTCGTTTATTGTTATTTTCTATGTTCAATGATTTGGACGTTACGTATTCGAACATATCAACAGTTTTGGTTTAGTCATTGAGTGCCTTTTTCAAAGATTCTTCACTTAAAAGATGCCATTCAAGGAAGTTTTATTAGACTGTCTTTACAAGTTAAAAGAATCTTTATTACCCTAAATGGGTCTTTAAAGATAATGGAAAAATTTGATTAATAGTCTACAGTTAGTGTTTTAACGTAATTCTCTGTTATATATTCCCATTTGTTGAAGGTTTGATAACCATGGCAAGTCAAAAATTATGTTGTTATGAATTTAAATGCACACGATGCTGCTTAAATAATAAAAAAAAGAGTCTGTATCGTAGAGCATCTGATGTGCCTAATTAATAAAACAGTATTACATGTGTCATCATAATTCTAGACCACAATTAATTCTAATGGGAACAGATCGTGTCCTTCTACCTGCTATCATTCTGCATTCTTATGATTATGATTACAAAAAGCCATAGAACTGCATTCACATGCCACAATTCACAGCAAACTGAACTAGAAAACGCAAATGGAAGATAAGAGACAAACGTAAATAACGATAGAAACAGACAAACGTAAATAACGATAGAAACTCGGGATAGTCAGATTTAGTACTGGCACTAGCAAAATTCGAATGCATACAAAACATTCTGAAAGGTAAAATCTAAGTGCACATTACTAAATACTTTAATTTCATCTTTTGATATAGTGATGGCTGTTCTTTCACCCAATAACCCATATTTCAGTGAATTTTTTATCCTCTACATTTCATAGTGAACTAAAGAGTGAATGCACTAGACTAGAAGGATAGTTTCTTAATTATATCTGTTTCTCAAGACCAATTACAACTTAAATGTATGATTAAATTGAATTTTCCCCCCCCCCCCCTTTTGATACAAAATGCTAAAACCCCCACTAACAATATTTTACTAGCCTTTATACTATTCCTCTAAAGATATGAGGAAGAATTGACATTACATAAAATCAATGGTCGACATTGCAAGTCTGTTAACAGTATAGTGGTTTCGCAACTAGGGACTGGCTAATTTACATAAGACTATATCAGAGAGCATTTTGTCGTATCTATTGGAATTGACTTGCTTTGGCTACAATATTTGCTCTGGGTAGGTCATTTCTCCTATCCAAACTCCTTACCACTTTACTGACTGCAGTTAGAAGAGGTCTAAAAAGCTACTGCGAGAAATAAAAAAAAGGGAAACGGGGAATGTGTCAAAGAGACAACGACCCAAAGGGGAGTGATAACTCAAAGCCTATTCTACGAGCGACTTGAATCAGATGTGGATTCTTTCAAATTCCAAAGATCTCCTTGAACAGGTCTCCTCAAACAGTCTCGCATACTGCAGTAGCATCCAAACGTTTGATTTTTCTACCCTTTAAACAACCCTTCCACATAATAAACTTTAAACAGTCATTTCCGATCTGATAAATCAATGTTTCTGTACCAAAAAAACGGAGGTGGCAGGTATTCCTATTTGGTAATAGGAAAACGGAGAAGGCAGGTATTCCTACATGTATCTGGTAAAAGGAAAAGATAAAGAATGTTTTGTAAAGAACCACACTGAGTCAAACAACAAATACAGTGAAAATCACGTGATAAAGATGTTCAATGTTCATCGACAACATTTTTGTTGAATGTGAAGGCCGTATTTTTCAACAGACAATACGGATTTCTATTGGAACAAACTTTTAGCTGAAGTTTTCCTTTTTTTTTCGGATGAAGCAAATTTTTAAAAGGGCTAATACAACAGAAACAAAAACAACTAGCCCATACTTTTAATTTAAGCTTCAGATAAATAGATGATGTACTTTCTATTTATAACCCAAGATTCAAAGAATATTTACATCGGATCTTCCCTAGTGAACTTGAAATAAAAGAGACAAATAACAAAATACCAAACTTACTGTAAAATTAGTTTCTGCATATGGTCATTTCGACAACTTATGTCTTTTCAGTGCAGATACCAATACACCCAGTTCTGCTTCATACGTTGACCTTTTGTTATTTATAATCTATGTTATATGACAAACGTGATTTTTAATTCCCGATTGTGCATTTCCCTTTTTGTCAGGGGCAATATGCCTATCTCCCCAGCATATGGAGTGTATACTTCACAATTCGTTACTGTAGAGCTTGTATTTCATACAGTGATTTTGTTGAAAGAGCAAAAGCATTGTCACAAACACTGCTGGGCCAGTGATATGTTCAGCCGTAGTTACCTTCGTCCCTTGAGAAATTCTATGGCCGTCACCACGACGTCATAGATATATATGAAATGCCAGTGTCACAAATGAAACTGACATTTTCAGCTAGATTCACGTCTTCCAGGGTTTGACATTACCGGTTTTTACTTTTCCCTGGATTGTCCCATTGACTATGTGACGAGTGTTGTATACAGAGCAGGACATGCTCACCCTTCCGGAGCACCTGACGTCACTTTGTTTTTTGTTTTTTTTTAGAGTTCAGACTGTTAGTGCTTTAGTTTTTTGTGTTGTATGTGTTTTGGGTTTTTTTGGGCATGTAGTGTTTTTTGTCTTCCGTCTTCTGATGTTCTTGCTTCTTGCTTTCGCCTTGTCCCTGGACTTTGATTTATGTAATGTTAAGCTATGTTCTTTCGGTATTCTAATACCATTACTTTTCCTCATATTGAGTCATAAAAAAATTACATTTTGGCTTCTTTAGGTTTAAGTACCAACGTTCTTCCCAATTACTGCCCACAAGATATGACAGTAACAGTTCTGCCGGTAAAGTGCTGTTCTAACTTTGCCTTTTTGTCTGACCGCCATGCACTTTAAGGCGGAAGTTGGAACATCATTTTTAGCATGTACATTTTAATCCTATAAGGGCATAAATGTAAAGCAGTTGTCGAAATGCGCATATACGCAGAAACAAAATTCATAGTTACTTCGGTATTTTTTTATCTAAGTAATTAAATTATTACTTATAAGATTTAATCTTGGGTATTATGTAATATCCATATACCAGTTTGTTACCGTACTATTGTACCGACAATGTTAAAGATTGTTTTACCTATATTGTTTATGACCTTGGTTACAAAAATTTGGTCCAAGTTTTAATTTCTATATTTAAGAAATACTGCTTTATTCAATGTAGCATTTTATTTTTGTTTTATTTTTATATAATCCCCCATTTTTACAGCTCACATCTCCATACAACTATTGCTTCTATATTTATTGCTATGTTTTAGGAATCTGTATTACAGTAACATGTTATTTCTAGAATTCTGATTTTATCTGTGTCAAATGTTTACAGATTCTCTTTATAATGTAATGTATATTAAGTAAGCTAAAATACTACCCTACATGTTGAAATGATCCCCCAGGAGTATTGGAAAAGGTATTTAGTGAGCAAACTTACGTAAGACAAAATCAATTAGAAAGTCAAGCACAATGACAGTTACGTAAAATTAGACTCAGCCATGCAAAAATCTGTCAAAGCTTTTTAACCATTCTTAATTTATTAGCATTCTAAACTTAAGATAAGAGGAGTGTGTTACAAGCCTAAATGCTTTATAACAAAAAACTTGCAAAATAAGAAAGCATTGGGAATATGGTTTCACTATCTATTGAATCCGGTACATTGATGAAAATCTAAGGAAATCACATTCTGCGAATAAGTGACTTCCTAGAAAAAGAGAACAATTAAACCCGATACACATTCCCATCAGAATACTTTTTATCTTTATATAAAGTAAATGCTGTTTGTTATATAAGCTTTATCTGTAGTTCTCTTGTGGCCGAGGGAAAACATGGATGTCTTGTTAATGCAATTATGCCTATTATAACAATATTTATTACACATTGTTCAAGCTTTTTCTGTATTCGAATTAATGATAAATTTATGTTTAAAATCTACGTCAACTTCTACTCGTTAAGATTAATTAGGACCGTATAATTGGCATTGTCAAACTTATAATTAAATATCTTGAGTAATCACTAAATAATTAAGTAACCTAAACCAATCATTCTCATGGGAGGCTATTTTGGTTCATAGTTTATGCGCAAAGTAACAAAGTCGACGTTGATATTTTTTCTACCAGATAATACGATACACAGTTCTTTTTTGTATATATCTTTATAATATCTTTATAAAACGTTAACAAGATCAATTAACAGAATGGTAGCATTTCAGTGCATAAATACAAATGTATTATTGATATTTGCTATAATGCACGAATTATGGTCAATATAACTAATATCATAGGATACTTGCTATATCGTTGAAAATTCACATTCATTATTTTCTTTGGCGATTTATATATTGATTTATTTTTTGTATTTTCATAAAATGTATTTATATGATTCTAATGTTGCTGATAACAGGTTACCCCTTGAAACACGTGTACAGCAGAACAAAATTTACTGTTTTAAATTATGTAACTTGGAGGTTTTTTTATATCAACAGAGAAGAGAGCGCCCTCAGTTTGTTCCCATGTTGATACAACACAGTAAACAGCCCTCGGTATCCATCAATTAATAGAAATGTATGAATGCATTTGAAATTCTTTAGAAAAAAGGAAATTAACTGTTTTGTATTTTATGACTTTTCAAAAGCATTTGACAAAGTTTGGCATAGAGGTTTATTACACTAAATGAAATAAATGGTTTAAATGGACATTTACTGGTAAACGGACAGCAAAGAGTGGAAATTAAGGAGTCGTCTTCTTCATTTTATGGTGTTTTAGCTGGAGTCACGACGGTTTAAGTTTTAGGTCCACTTCTATTTATTATATATATTAACGAGTAGTGTGATGCATATAGCAGAAGACGTTTCCTGTCGTCTGATTACAGGGGACATTTCAGTATCATATATGTGTATTTTTATATTTTACGAAAGGATACGGAGTAAATGAACATGAGACCATAACACATATGTTAACTCCAACTGCAATAATTTTAATGAGCTGTATGGCCATTTCGGAAAGTAATTCCTCATCAGCAGCACTAGAACCCAAACAAAGGAAATCCTTATGTTTTGTTTACATTTGTTAAGTATTAAAGTCCTTGTTTTAGTCTTTTGATTTCTGTATTTTGATGTAACATTTTTGTTGAGAAATGACAAAGTCAGCATCTAGCGTAAAATAAAGTATTTTTCTAATAATTTTTCAGATTTTAGTTTGTCAATAAATAATCATAAAGACGATACTTTCTGAATAAAATGAAGAGTGACTCTTACAGCTATTGTGATGAATTTCAGTTTCAAATTCTAAGAAGATGCTTAATCATTATTCTCCCTTTCATATGCAGAAAGCAGTAACTGCATTCTCTAAAGCATTAAATGCCTAGTTTCAAAATTTATTGTGTATTATGCAACTTGGTTATTTTGTATTTTCTATACTTGTAATTAGAGATTAAATTTTAAAGAAAATTTACTCAAAAAATAACTAAATATCAAATGTTTCTGTTGATACAGTTTCCACAGATCGCCGTTCGACGACTATGTCCATGAAATGCAAATCAAATAAAAATGGTTGGAAGACGAAACGGAAACATTAATAAATGAGTTAAATCTGATAGAACAGATAACCTAAAGCATTTAAAAAATTGCCAAATTCTGCTAAGAACACTTACTAAAAAATTAATACATTACAACGTGTGACCTAGTCTTAGTCCATCAGTCTGCAGGTCAAATAATAAAAGTAATGAATTTTAACAAATTATTTTCCCTCAGATTTTTGAATTGTTAAAAAATGAGATTGCACCGCACCACTTCTGTAAATTTCTTCGTTCTTGAGTTGTTGTGGAATGGTTGTGTGGTAAAAGATGTTAAAAAGTATGATTATGAAAGGTTTGCCGTACTTTTAAGCTTTAAGTACAGATGTAAGAACCTTTTAAAGATGGCTGATAAAATTAAAATTAAGTGATAATTCATCCATCATCCTTCTTTTACTACATTTTTTAATTACCTATATCAGTTCAGCTCATTTACAGAAGTGTATCTAATTAGAACGTCTCTTAAGTAATTTACCGGAAACTAGCACTGTTTAATTACATTAATTATATACACAGGTAAGGTTAAGACCTAGGTAATTCTTTGATATTTCCACTAAAAAGATCAGTGAGCATAGTCCTGAAAACATTTTCCTACAATCACTGGCCACCAAATGGCGGCAAAGCGGTTGTCCTACTCGGTCCGAGACAGGTAAACATCGTATTTGAGTCAGTTTTTACAAACCAAAAATCATGTTGTATTACAATTTTTAATTTATGATTAAAGGTTGAATTCGAAAGTAGGCTTTACTAGAAAAACATTTTATTTTCGGATAAACATAAAACGACAAGATTATAATGATATCTTAGCAAAAAGTATTTATTATACTTTGATGTCATACGGCAAACGATCTTATTGATATTATAAAATAATAGTTTGCCTCGTTATTTCTGCATTCCCCTTTCATTTCCAAAATTAATACATTACGCATGCGTACTTTACAGATATCCACGATTTAATTTAATTTATCATCAATAAACTATTGATACTTAATTCCATATTTTGTCAGATGTGCAAAATGGATGCACAGTTTGAGACTTCGAAATACATTAAGTGTGTGGTTCAATGGAACATAAATTGCTAAAAATTAGCCTTTTCTTTTAATATTTTGTATAGTGATGAACAATGCAACAATTTAATCTAAAACCAAAATTGTTTGTACATTAATAAATTAACCCGCATTTTTTCTTTTCCAGACTGTGTCAATATCTGTATCGGTTCTCACATTAGCTGCAATAGCTGTAGAGCGCTGGTATGCCATCTGCCGACCACTGTCTTTTAAAAGTACTCGAAGAAGGGCCAGAATTATTATTATAGTTATATGGATCGTATCAGCCTCTGTTGCAGTTCCAGAATTTGTATTTTTATATTTGACCAGATACATGCCTGAACATGTTAGCGACCTTCTGATGGCGTGTAGTTCTGGAGAAAACAGAGATAAACAGACAGTGTATCAGATTGCACTAATCGTCTTACTTTATTTGTTACCAATGATTTGCATTGGTGTGGCCTACATCCACATATCTCTAGTATTATGGAAGGGAGACATACCAGGAGAAGGTGAATTAAGATCAGGTATTTGATTTAACACTAAATAAAAAATTCTTTTTCGTTCTATTTGGCTAACTCTAAAGCTTGAAATAAGCGACAAATAACATTACAATGCAACATTTTAATTTTCTTCGAATTTTGTGAAAACTTGACAAATATTTGTTAGGTTGGGCCATCATGTATTATTAATGAGTTTAATAACAAAATTACCGAAAACAATTGTAAAGAGTCAAATAAAACGATTCCCCGAGCGAGAGATGTATGCTCTATATACATTTCAGTTATGGTGTACTTGTGCTTGAGAGAATTTCTGATATGGATGCACTATCATGCCTTCAAATTTTGGCATTTTTATTTTTTGTACTATCAGAATGTTATTTTGACCACCTGTTTATTAAGCCCATATTAAATGCTATTAACTTATAAGTAGCCATTCCGACTGCAAATAAGTTATAAAAACATACAAGTGTGGCATAAATTGATTTTATTTCTAAGAAGTACATGTACCGGAGACCACCTCACATGATTTTCGAAAACATTTAAGCAAAATTTGAAAATAGCCCAAAAAAGTACACAAAATTCACGCCTTAATGGCCTTACTTCTTTATATAGATCTTTTGTGTTCTGTTGTTTGTAACTCTAACTCTGGAGGATATATTGATGAGATCTACTTAGCAAAAATGCGTTACTGAAGCAAAAAACATCAATGTATGTTTAAGTGAAAGTGAGAAAGAAGGATCTAAATTCTATGATGTTGTAAGCCTTTACGACTCCCTCAATAAACGCAGGTATTCATATTTGGTAATAGGAAAAGATAAAGCATATTTTGTAAAGAACCACACTGAGTCAAACAAGAAATACAGTGAAAATGAAGTGATAAAAATCCTTGAATTTTTTATCAACAAATTTTTTGTTGAATGTGGAGGCCGCGTTTTTCAACAGAAAATAGGAATTCCAATGGGAACAAAATGTGCGCCACTATTAGCTGACCTTTTCTTTTTTTCGTATGAAGCAAAGTTTTTACAAGGGCTAATACAACAAAAACTAAAAGCCCACTTTTAATTTCAGCTTCAGATATATAGACGATGTACTTTCTCTTAATAACCCAAGATTTAAAGATTATTTACATCGCATCTACCCCAGTGAACTTGAAATTAAAGAGACAACCGATACACAAAATTCTGCTTCATACCTTGACCTTTTGTTATACATTGAAGAGCATGGACGTCTGAAATCTAAGCTATATGACAAACGTGATGATTTTGACTTTCCAATTTTGAACTTTCCCTTTTTCTGCAGCAATATACCTACCTCCCCAGCATATGGAGTGTACATTTCACAATTAATTCGTTACTGTAGAGCTTGTATTTCATGCAGTGATTTTGTGGAAAGAGCAAAAGCACTGTCACAAAAACTGCTGAGTCAGGGATATGTTGAGCCCTTGTTACTTTCGTCCCTTCGGAAATTCTATAGCCGTCACCAGGACATCATAGATAGATATGAAATGTCAGTGTCACAAATGAAAACTGACATTTTCAGCTAGATTCACGTCTTCCTGGATTTGACATTACCGGTTTTGACTTTACCCTGGATTGACCCACTGACAGTGTGACGGGTGCTGTATACAGATCAGGACATGCTTACCCTTCCGGAACACCTGATGTCACCCTCGGTTTTTTAGGGGTTCACACTGTTTGTGCTTTAGTTTTTTATGTTGTCTAGTTGAATTTTAGTTTTGTGTTCGTTAATGATGTTCGTGTACCGATTTGTCGTCGTCATTGTCTGATTACTATAGACACTTACAGAAACTTTCCAAATTTTAACCTTGGTGCTGTTTTAGGGTTAGAGCAGTAACACGTACCATGGATTTTAATCGGTTTTATATACGGGTTAGAAAATGACATTTACCGATTAGCTACCAAACAGAAATTTCAAAACCATAAATGCCTCACTGACTGTGTGACGGGTGCTGTATGCAGGGCAGGACAAGCTTATCCTTCCGGAGCACCTGATGTCACTCTGTTTTTTGAGAGTTCACACTGTTAGTGCTTTAGTTTTTTGTGTTGTATATGTAGTGGTTGTGTGTTTTGTGGGCATGTAGTGTCTGTAGTCTTCCGTCTTCTGGTGTTCTAACTTTGCTTTGTCTCTGGACTTTGATTTATGTAATCTTGTGCTTTGTTCCTTCGGTATTCTACTGCCGTTGTTTTTTCAATAAAGTCGGACTGATATAGTAAATTAATAAATACCCGCATGGCGAATTTAAATAGTAAAATTGTTTTGTAAATAAGTTCAACTTGTAATAATTGCGTTAGTTTTGATCATTATCTTGGATGCATGGTGCATTGTATCTATATTACAGCCTCTACACAACCAATGATGGACACAAGAAGGACAAATGTTGCTAATGAACAACTGGCATCCAGACGTAAAGCTGCAAAAATGTTAATAACTGTGGTTATAGTATTCGCTGTTTGTTATTTTCCTGTACATTTGCTTAATATCCTCAGGTAATTTGCTTTACATCCTCAGGTAATTTGCTTAATATTCTCAGGTAATGGTAGATTTTACTTAAAAAAAAACGGTGATTTGATGAAATTGGATGGTTAAAACGTACTAGTATTTTGTTTTGGGTCGTTTTAACCTGGAGATGGGATGTTGTCTCCTTGACATCAACGCTATTTCCTTAATGATTTCTTCTGACCAGTTGTAAAAAAAATTATATAAAAATATTCCAAGTTAGAGAGATGTCTTCTCTCTATTATTTCAGTTATGGTGTATTTGTCCTTTGTTTATTGTGCCCACATCTCACTATTTTATTAAGTTTTCTTGCAATATTGACAGAGTTAACAAAGGTTGTTTATATGTTGCGAATGTCTTCTTTTTGTCGGCAACAGATGATAGCAGTTGTAAGATCACTTTGCCAATAAGTAGTTGTTATACATTTGAGAGCGTTAGCCCGATAGGGTATAACTTATTTTTACCATGACCCCATGGTCTATGTAAAATTGAAGTTTGTAATAATTTAGGTGGATGTCTTGAAGGAATTTGACCCTTGATTATCAAAAAACATAATTAATGCATGGTATCTCATTATATAATGACATCATGGAACGAATCTTATTATATATTGATGACGCATTTATGAGTTAAAAAACATAGATAGTCGACATCTATCAGTGAATTTCATTAAAATCGCTGCAAGGCGGCGTCTTGAACTTAGTATTATGTATGAGCAAATAATGAAGGAAAAGAAATGGAGTAAATGCACATGAGACAAAGTCTCTACTAAAACATGGTAAAACAAGCAAAGGAACAACGCTTTTATTGCTGTTCTTGTAGTCGCCATGAGGCCTTCAACAATGAGCCCTGCCCATACCACATAGTAAGTTCAAGACGGCCCCTAGCACCGGTTTTAGCGGAATTCTTCGCTAGAGGTCAAACAACGCTACATCCATGCCTTCCCTGGTCATGGGTGCTGGATCGTAAACAAACATTAATTAAACTGGCAAAAAGCTCTTACAATCACTGCCATCCGTTGCCCGACAAAAGCACTAGTGTTTTTAGCTAGTGAAGATTACAACATATAGACAAACACAGAACAATCATCAAGTTAAGTATAAGAAAACTTGGCATTATAAAACAGTGAGATGTAGGCACATAGCTTATTGTAAAAGGCCGTATGGTGACTTCAAGTTGTAGAACAACAATAAAAGTATTGTTATATTGCTTGACTTTACCATGTATTTGTAGAGACCTTGTATCATTTACTCCATATCCCTTTATTGTTTATTCAATATCAGGAATAAATGACGAAAAGTAAGGTCAAAAAGTAAACAATACTGGTCACAAATGTTCGTTGCCGAATAAAACATAAAATTATGAAATGTTTAAAAAATCTCTCCTCGGTTCGCCAGATAGAAAGGTACAAAATTCCTTTCTCGAATACAAAAGTAATTCACGTGTGACGTTACATCAATCTATGTCACTGTCCGGGAACACATGGTCCTCTTTTGTGCTTGTTATCTCCCCTCAACTGAAACTATGGGATATGCCCTAAAAGTAGATTGGAACCTTTATTAACATATTAAAAGTAGATTGGAACCTTTATTAACATCACATCTGAATTTATTGAGAATTCAAGGGGAAAATATTGAAAAGGATTATATATTTCGCTAATAAAAGAAAAAAACATCTTTTTTCATTAGAATTTCTTATATTTTTGTAAATAACCGCTATGTCAATCAAATAAGAAAATACCGTAGTTGTTGATGTAAACGCGCTCGACCCACTCAGAACTAAAAAAAATCCAAGGACTTTATGTAAAGTTGGTGAGTGGAAAGCCGCTTTTACGCATCCATTAACCCCTCCAAGATTACTTTATTTTCTTATGATTCCAATTATATGACCTTAAAACAATGTTGCTACTGAATTTGATGTCAGGATATACTGTACTACTTTCAACTAGGAACGTATTAATGGATAACAAACATTAATCAAGAAATAACTCAAATATCGACGTTACTATTAATATAGTTTCTGCAGCTGCGCATTTCGATAACGTATGTCTCTCCAGTGCAGATCAAATAAAAAAATGGAAATCATATAGCGAAATTTATTTCAGGTCATTATTTATGGCAATTCGCGGCAAAATAGGCAAATTCTGGCGTTTCAAATCTGTTGTAAATTATGACGAACAAAAAATCCTGCCAAATGTGTCCCAGTCCGATAATCAAGCCTAACCTGTATCCAATGCGTTCTATCTATCATAAAATCAAGATGCTACAATCTCAACTATGTAGTCTCTTGTTAAGTCTCTTGTTAACCAGGAGTATCATTTGGTGCTCTAGACAAGTGATTATCCACAGCTCATCAGGTGGTAACGATATTCAAATTAAGCTTGTTATTGTCAGTTGTAGCCATAGTGCCGACTTGTGTTATATGACATCATAAACACAATAGCCATTTCCCCACAACGTCTGTATTTGCACTAAGATGACAGCTGTCTTTTTTATGCTTCAGTACCTTTGATCAGATAATACCAGATTCAAAGATGTTTTTAGAATCAATACCCAATAAATGTTACATTACTGATGAGCTTTTCTAATACGATTAACCCACGATGGTATATATAACGTCATAAAGCAAAGAAACTGCAAATAATTGCCCATGGAATAAGCTATTGTTGTAATATTTTTTCATACAAAATAACATATTTTGCCTTTAATCTAGAACCGTTGGCGTTGATTCTTGATATTAAATACAGTTATTTCGTGATCTGCGAGTTTTATTATGATTAACATTATTTATTCTAAATTTGTACATGGATTAAGTATTTTGGCAATCAAGACTACACCAAAATGTACTGTATACCGTTCAACATTGACAAAAGTTTGTGAAAAGATTATACAAACAATCCATAAAATTTAAATAAACGAGTTCTGTAATTAAAGCTACCCATAGTGAGCAGATTATCGTTAAAGATGCAGATATTTTGGCTTAATAGTTTTCAAACAGTCAGTATGTGTTTTGTTTTTTTGTGTGTGTGCTGAACATAAAATTATGTAAATTGATAATTCCAACGATGATTCTTCAAAAAAAAAAAAAAAAAAAAAATTGAGATTTTCTCACTCGGCAATCACACGCAATTCCTAGGTCTATTTATTTGGTCTGGAAGATATTAAGGGGAAAAACGGCAATACATATTCCTCCAACAAACTTTTTTACTGAACGTATGTTTATTAACCTTGATGTTGCATATTTTAATGGATTTTTAATATTATTTCAGCATACTAACGACCCTGTGTTCTATTTATACAAGTCTGAATTTTTAAAAACCTATCATTAGTTTTTCAGTCGACAATCCAGAATTATACTGAAATATCTTTCAGAGCTATCTCTCTTTTTCATTGAACAAACGATAATTTTATGTTAAGAAAATTACAAGTGTGCAATTCATAATCTCATTTTTATAATATAATTGCGCTCTAATTTAAACACATCACCTAGTAAAGTATATATACAAAAAAAGAAAATAAATAAATAAAAAAAATAATTTTAAAAAAATGACATTATGAAATAAAAGGGACAACAGGAAACACCTATAATTGCTGAAAATTATAATTACATGCCACAATTATACATTGTTTTGGCCCTCAGGGTTCAAGTTTATACCTGACTACTGAATGATAGCCTTTTTTTAAAAAAAACATTTAGGGATCGGTTTAGCAGGAAAAATGAGACGGTAGTATTGACATTCGCTTATATATCATATCTTATATTAACATTATAGTTGCAAAAAAAATGTCTGATTATTTTGTACTTTCAATTATTTCACATGACTAAAACAATAATAGCATTAGCCATTAAACTTTTCTAAATTTTTAAATCATGCACCGTTCTTGCAACCCTATGCAAAAATTTCAGTGAATATATGTATATATCCCACTGAAGTCCGTATTTTAGATTATGAGACATTAAACTTTCCTGAAATGTTAGACAATAAGAACTAGTGAGCCTATTTAGAGAGTTGACCAGGGTATATAAAAAATTTTCCACCAACTTTATTATTTTTTTGTTATCAAAGCTTTAAATTCATACAGAATACTTCAAGGAATTTATTTTGTAATTACGACATATTTTTTTCGTAATTACGACTTAACTGCGTCGTAATATCGACAACGGTATGTCGTAATTTGACAAAGTATGTAGTAATTGTGACATGTTATGTTGAAGCAACGACATATTTTTTTTGCATTTTGTAGTATTCCTTATTGCAGTGACAGACTGCATGCAACGTATTGCAGTGACAGACTGCATGCACCGTATTGTAGTGACAGACTGCATGCACCATATTGCAGCGACAGACTGCATGCACCGTACTGCAGTGACAGACTGCATGCACCATATTGCAGTGACAGACTGCATGCACCGTATTGCAGTGACAGACTGCATGCACCGTATTGCAGTGACAGACTGCATGCACCATATTGCATTGACAGACTGCATGCACCGTATTGCAGTGACAGACTGCATGCACCGTATTGCAGTGACAGACTGCATGCACCGTATTGCA
>MJUU01030062.1:91208-124020 GCA_002080025.1 Modiolus philippinarum
GGATATAGGGTCTATAACTGAATTATATTTTTGTAACATATTACAGGTATACAGACGTACATCGTTCTATATCTGTAGCTGGATATAGGGTCTACAACTGAATTATATTTCTGTAACATATTACAGGTATACAGACGTACATCGTTCTATATCTGTAGCTGGATATAGGGTCTACAACTGAATTATATTTTTGTAACATATTACAGGTATACAGACGTACATTGTTCTATATCTGTGACGGAAATGAGGGTCTACAACTGAATTATATTTTTGTAACATATTACAGGTAAACAGACGTACATCGTGCTATATCTGTGACGGAAATGAGGGTCTACAACTGAATTATATTTTTGTAACATATTACAGGTATACAGGCGTACATCGTTCTATATCTGTGGCTGGATATAGGACCTACAACTACATCGCTCATTGGTTGCCTTACCTTAATAGTTCTACAAATCCTATAATATACAACTTCATGAGCGGTAAGTGTGATATCCTTTGGTCATGATTGAAGGTAATTTTATATGATTATAAAATTGATGACTGGAGTAAATGTAGAAGATACATTTATACGAAAGTGAGAAACATACACAAATCTAAAGCTAAGTATATAAAAGGATGAAATAAATATCTAAATAAAGTAACATTAAGTGCCCCGGAAAAGAAGATTATCTTCTGATTATCTGTTGTAACACATTATGAAGCTTAAATTCTAATGAAAACAAGTTCCTGGTATGTCGGCAATCATTACATAATATTTATAACAAAAACACTTCTATTTTATTGTTTTTAATTTCATTTTAGCATTTGTCGGCCAACATTTTAAGGGAGGACATGAATAATCGAAAAAAGTGTCAAAATATTTTTCATTGCTCTATAGGTTTTGAAAGTCTTGTCGTGTGTTCTGTAAGTCTTGTCATGTGATCTGTAAACCTTGTCATGTGTTCGGTAAGCCTTGTCATGTGATCTGTAAGCCTTGACATGTGTTCTGTAAGTCTTGTCATGTGTTCTGTAAGCCTTGTCATGTGTTCTGTAAGTCTTGTCAAGTGATCTGTAAATCTTGTCATGTGTTCTGTTGGCCTTGTCATGTGATCTGTAAGCCTTGTCAAGTGATCTGTAAATCTTGTGTCATGTGTCATGTGTTCTGTAAGTCTTGTCATGTCATCTGTAAGTTTTTTCATGTGATTTGTTAGTCTTGTCATGTGATCTGTAAGTCTGTCATTTGGCACCGAGAACTCACACTCAATATTCAATTCAGAAACGTTGTCGCAAAAGCAAGAAATATTATGATTACTACCTTGATGTTTTTTGCTTGAAAAGTAATATATTTTAGTAAAAAATGCAATTATTCACATAAAAGTTTCAAAATCAAATCGTTTAATGCTTTAAGATAATTACAGTTTTTAAAGGATACATATTTATGTAAACTTTAAGCAATTTAGAAGAATTTCTAACGTTCCGGTTTTTTTGTAGATGTTATCAAAGATGCCCAGTTGCCTAATATTATTTGGTCCGTTCAATACTTGTTTTTTGTATATAAAATAAGCTCCACTTTTCTTTTAATTTGGTATAAAAATATTTCAAATGCAAAATTCTGTAGTTTAAACAATTTCGAAATAAGCATGAAGTATGCTTATAAATTTTGATAATTTGAATTGAAATTCAATGGTATTCTGAACAGTTAAGTCTGAAGATTTAACTCAATTTTGGTCAGTTTTAAACACTTCTTGTAAAAAACTGGTCGTTGAATATAAAGAAAATAAGTGTATGCACTTATAATGAAATTTTACAATAATCTACCGTTTCATTTTTTTTTAGATTTAAAATAAAGTATGTAAAAATCAATAAAATTGCTGAATCTATGATTTTAATCATTTCTCATGCAAAAAACCCGACTTTTATATTTTTACATTATTTTTAGATATCTTTGCATAAAATGTAGGGTTAAGCACTTGTTATAAATAGCTGGAAGTAAGGTGGTTATTTTTTTTATGAAAAATGAATAATTATTTGCTATGTGAAAAAAAAATATTATAATTTCAGAATTTTTAATCACACCTATCGCAATGATTCTCTTTATTTATAACTAAATACCGAAGTCACTGTGAATTTACTTTCTGCATATGCGCATTTCGACAACTTATGTCTCATCAGTGCAGATAAAATCTAAACGTTTGGAAGACCACAAACTCAAAGATGTTTAAAAACTGACAGAGAACAAATAACCAAAGTGATCTACATTTAAAGCCAAATTCAGCTAAGGACAGAGCTTTGCATGAGGGAGGTACTCCTTAGTTTTCAATAAAATTTACAAAATTTTAGATATTGGAAGGTTTCAAAATTAATCGGCTTTCGGGTCAGCACCGAAGTACTGACTACTGGGCTGGTGAATACCCTCGGGGACTAACAGTCCACCAGCAGTGGCATCGACCCAGTGGTAACAAATAACTAAATACCGAAGTCACTGTGAATTTACTTTCTGCATATGCGCATTTCGACAACTNTATATATATATATATATTGAGTCTTATTTAAAGTACACGTTTCTCTTTCTCTTTTCAGCAAAATTTAGAAAAGAATTTCGAATGGCTTGTAGATGTTGTAGATCTGATATAAAGCGAAAACCAGAGTATACGTTTACATCTAATACCCACTACGTATGCCCTCATACAGAACATACTTCTATGACTACGCTAAGATAAAACTTATCCTATGGTACTGGTATATAGCACATCATTCAAATTATGTGGTATCCCATGAACCACAAGACCAAATGCACAATGCACTATCAAAATCTTGGGCGTGCTGAACAGGCCCATATCTTACCTGCAAGTCTTTGTGCAGACTAATTGATTTATGCCATTTGTAGATGACAGTATTACTTGTTAGGTATTTATTGCAGTCTTTATAAGTATTAAAGGCTTTCTATGCAAGGACTGTGGTAGCTTCAAACATAGGTCTCCATCTCACTAGCTGATACATGTTGTAGTATAACATTTTATTTATCAAACATAGGTCTCCATCTCACTAGCTGATACATGTTGTAGTATAACATTTTATTTATCAAATTAGGCAACATATCAAGTATGACTTAGGGAACATCATGCCTAATAAAAATATCAGATAATTTTTTTTTTATTTCAAGATATTGTGTACGTCTTATCCATTTTGTTAAAAATAATATAAAATAAAAATGATATGTCACCGATCATCTTTTCCTGTTATCGGGCTTTGAAAATCAGGCCAAATTCCGTATTTTTCTACAATATTTACAAAGAATATATAGGGAACTGTTAGAAAATATTTATTGTTGAGCTTTCGTATGAAATAAAAATCAGATAGATTATATATATATTTTTTGAAATTTCAGAGATATAAACTTCAGCTATATGTCGAGCTGAAAATATATATATGTCACCGTTTGATTAAAAGAGATATTTTATATAGTTTACGAAAAAGATAATATATACGAAAAAGGGGAAATATATACGAAAATAGGGAGGCATTTCGCGGGAAAGTGTATTACAATCTGTTATGAAGTCACAATGAAAAGGCAAACAAAGGAATATTCTTGCGAAACAACGTCAGTAGAATACCGAAAGAACAAAGCACAAGATTACACAAAGTCCACAGACAAGGCAAAAGCAAAAACACCAGAAGACGGAAGAACAAAGACACAACATGCCCACAAAACACACGAACATTACATATACAAAACAAAAAACTAAAGCACTAACAATGTGAACTCTAAAAAAAACAGAGTGACATCAGGTGCTCCGGAAGGGACAGAGTTTTACCAGAGGACTAGGCTTCTTGAGCTGGCCGGCAGTTTAGCGGCGAGTACCCCTTGACCCATCTTTCAATAGTACGTATTGTCATTTTCTCTCTTTCAAGTTCAAGATAGTGGTCATTGGTATAGTAGTCTACCTGTATTGAGTTTTATTCGTATGTTTAAGTTTATTATTATTCGAAATCAAAACGTATTAAAATGAATGAGAGTGTTGGTTATATAGGCTATGTAGAATAAAGTTATACAAATTCAATGTAAACGATTTACATTTCAAGAAGTTTTTAAATGATCTAAAGTTGAATGTGGAAACGTAGTGTAAAACTCATTTAAAAGTGTAGATACATACTGTAATGTAACTTTGATTAGAATGTGTTTTACAGTTGATACGGATGATTCATCAAATATGTCTCCTCCGTGCAAAGTTTGTCCCTATATTGAATTCTAGGCACTTAAGGTAGATAGACACTGTTGCGCTGCGCAATGCAATCGCGCATAAGAAAAATAAAGAGTCAGATACGGAGTAGGTTTGATTTTCGGACCGGAACAGTAATTTGACGGCTTTTCCTTTGTGACGTCACAATTGAATGACAAATGTGAAACGTCATATTTCGTTTACTTTGCCGCGAATTAACTCCCTTTTCCCGAAAATAATGTTTCATCCGGAAACTTTGTAAAATATCTCCGTTAAAAGCATGGCGACATATTCATTTTTTAATTGTAACCAATAAATTACATCATAAACTATCTGTTCACAAAAATACATCAAATTCCAATGGATAAAAAGTTCATTTCTATTAAGCTAAAAATTGCCTTTCCATATTTTCCCCGTGCATTCTTTGTAAACTTCGGTGAAAAAATGGCTAAAAATGAGCAAACTTTGAAAAACAAGTATGGTGACCCATACTTTTTATTGTATATTTTGTGTAGGTAGGATTGATTCTTCAATTGTGCCGACTTGCAGCAAAATCTCATGGATATGAATATTACTGTCTATCTACCTTAAGTGTAGTTATTCTCTCTCAAAATTTAGATATTTGTTGATGCATGAATTTCCGTATATGTTTTGATTCCATAGCTCTGAAGAGACACAAGTCCTCGATGTGGCCATTTACAGAAGCTAAAATTACTGCAATTTAGGTATTTGCTTGTATTTACTACCAATGGATCAATAACCCCCCCCCCCCCGGTGGACTGCAAGGCCCCACTAGTTCCATTGTTAAGTCTTGAAAATCATATTTAATTATTCGACAATAGCTAGATTGCTTACATCTTAAGAGTCTCTCCGTTGCTCATGCAGAGTTCTGTCCGTAGCTGAGATTGGCATCCTTTTTAGACCCGTTCTAGATTATTTATTCCCTAATGTCTTTAATGCAAAATAAGGGATATGAAGTAAATATACGTTAAACAAACTCCCTACAATTACAGAGTAAACTTAGGCAAATGGAACAGCGCCTCTATTTATTTATTGATTACAAACTATTTGATTCATTCATAATGAGTTGATTCATCCATACCAAGTTGTCAAAATGACTTATTTGCAGAATTTGAATTCGTCTTGTCATCAGAAAATAAAAAAAATAGAGATTTAATTATTTTTTTAACAAGAGAAGTAATTACTTATATTTTATTCTTATTGTTTTTACTGTTTTGATTAATATATTTCAACTATAGTGAAGAAGAAAGAAGGATTTTTTTTAAATAAAAAATTGTTAATCAAAAGATTATTGATTAAGAACGTCATAAAAATTGTAGATTTCACTAATTATTGTTATGTTTCACATTGTTACACATTAAACGGTAGGTTTCGCTAATTATTGTTATGTTTCACATTGGTACTTTTAAAGCTACAGTTCGCTAATTATTATGTTTTCACATTGTTACATTAAAATGGCAGAATTCATTTATTATTGTAATGTTTTCACATTGTTACATAAAAACAGTAGGTTTCACCAATTATTGTTGTATTTCCCATTGCTACATCTTACAAAACAAGTCAATTATCAAGTAGTTGTTTTTCTTCTCAATTGCTGATTTTTTTTTGTTTGTTATATATTTTGATGTGTACATGTACATAAAAATATCAAGAAAGAGGTAGTGTTGAGTGATTAGCCTTCAAAATATTACAATTTATGGCTTATTAGAACAAACGTCACAATAGAAAAAATCCTGCAATGACCATTTTTGTCACTCTTGTTACATCAAATGAGTAATTGAATTGTGTGTATGGTTTTTTTCTAGAAGAAATTATCTGGAGTGGAACAAATTCTGGCATAAAGGTTTACATGTCAAAATATTACATACATTATTTTTTGCGGATATCAGAAGTATTATTTTATCAGTGCACGCAACATTCCTGGATTTACAGATCAGATTTGGACACAAGGGTCTACAATAGTTATATTTTAGTATCTGATCATTCTCTAGGGAGAATAGAATTTATCAACTCATTTGATGTAAAGAAAGTAATTAAACGTATTGTGTTCCTAAATAAAGTGAGTGGCTATGGAATTTTCCTTTAAATTATCTGGAAGGACATTTCTGCAATTTCTTGTCTCTAAGGTCAAACTAAGAACATATATAAAATAACAAAATATTGGAATCGGAGTAAATATCAGTTCTACAGGTGGTCATATATGATTCTTCGGTGCAGAAAAAATCAAAGAAACCTATGACGTATGAAATGAGCCTACAGTGATCAAACAACGGCAGGTCGGAGTCAGCCCCTTAATAAAGAGTAATCAAGTTCAGCGATATACATCTTTGAAGGACGGAGCTGGGAGATGTAAACTCCATTTGCTGGCGCTGTTGGAATGTTGCAACAAAGAAAAAGGAATATGACTATGGGAAAAATGAAGTCATCGTGTTTGTCATAAAGTCTATTTTAGGACTGATGTGGAAGTGTCTGTACTATCCTTAATTTTTAGCTCTCTTGGATAGATAAGATGAAGAAAATCATGAAAGCCAGAGTTGCTTAGTGACGAAATATCATCAATATAACAGAGGATGAAATTAAAGGATTTGGGAAGTTTTTATCTTTACTTTGAAGAATCCCTTCGGTGTATCCAGCGTCATATTAAAGGAGAAACAGATTGGCTAAAAACAAGTCCTCCGCACAGGACAGATATATTGTCGATCAGAAACTCTTAACATTTTAAACACTTCTTTTGTCTGTATATGTAATAATTCAGAAATCACATTTTTCTTATTAAGAATTATATTTAAGAATCAAAGAGTTACTGAACATATTCCATACTTATTTCCAACTTAATCACAGCCTTTAGAATCAAAAGTAATCATTAAAAACGCTTTTTCTAACAATTGGTTGTGATAGTTTGGTGACAACAGGGTTTCAAAGTAACAAACACGTGTCGTTAATCTTTCATTGTGAGAGGAGACATGGTTTCCCTGATGTACACCTCCAAAAGACAGAAAGGATTAACAGTGTAAATAACTTCCTACTGAAGGATTGAAATTTAAGTCATTCATCTGGCGAGAAGAAAAAAGTTATGTGGTGATTTAATTGTTTTTTCTATTGTCTTGATCTGTGTTCATTCACATTGCCTTATTTCTGGAACTTTGAGCTTGGAAATGCCCTATATGTATTTCAGTTATGGTGTAATTATTCGTAAGAGATTTCCACATATGGATATACTATCATAATTACAAGTTTTAGTATTTATTTTTGTAATTTCGAAATGATATTCTGTTTGAAGTGCCCCCCTCTCAATATTTTGTAATTTATTTTCATAATCAACTTAATGATTGTCCTGTGTTTGTCTATATGTTGTTATCGACCACAATCTTAAGATAATACTGCTATTTGTCGGGCAACGAACGACGGTGAATGTAAGAATATTTTTCCATTTTGATTTATGTTTGTTGACGATCCCGCATCAATTACCAAAAAAGCAATGCATATAGCATGGTTTAACATTATACAGTTATTGACTGGGTCCGAAAACAATAGCTGTTTTGTTTGACCCGAGGACTGAACTGTTTCACGAAGCCGTAGGCTGAGTTTAACAGTTTAGTGAGAGGGTCACACAAAACAGCTGTTGTTTGAGGACCCATTCTTTAACTGTTTTGTTATACCGTGTTTTTGTCTTTAAAATATATTTTATTGGTATATCTATCTGCAATTACATTAAAACTTTCAGTTTTGTTAAATACGCTCCATTTCATCTGAATACAATTCATGTTCCCAAATTGGTAGTGCAGACGACAGAAAATCATGTGATATGGGCGTAATGTTTTTAACCAATCAAAATAAGGCAAGCGGTCAGCAGTTCGCCTTTGGTCAACAGACTGACAGCTGTTGACTAGTATACAGATCGATTTTGGTTTCAGAAAATAAAACAGATAAATTGTTGATGTTTATTTCCAATGCATTTATTTAGGGAAATATTATAAGGTATAACAATTAGCAATGAATTCCATTCAGACCGGTTCTTGTGGTCTTAAACTTACAATGAGGTATGAGTAAAGCTCAATGTTGGAGGCCTCATTATGACTTCATGGTGAAGAACAGCAATGGAAGCGTTGTTCCTTTGCTTGTTTTTACCATGTATTTGTAGAGACTTTGTCCCATGTGCATTTATACGGTCAATATCATTGTTTATTTGTATTCGTTTACTTTTTCGATGTTAGTAAAAAACATCGCATTAGAATACCGAAGGAACAAAGCACAGGATTACATAAACAAAAGTCCAGAGACACGGCAAAAGCAAGAACACCAGGAGATGGAAGACCAAACACACCACATGCCCACATAACACACGAACACTACAAATACAACACAAAAAACTAAAGCATTAATAGTGTGAAGTCTCAAAAACAGAGTAACACCAGGTGCCCGGAAGGGTAAGCATATCCTGCTCTGTATACAGCACCCATCATACTATAAGTTTGTCAACAAGACGAGTTTTCGGCATCCAGATAGAACAGATTATAAGGGCATTTATGATGCATAACTATTTTTATTTAAACTTTCAAAAAATAAGTAAAACTGAAATTACTTAAATAACAGAATATTACGAATACGCTGCCTGTAAGATACTCTATTGATATTGCCTGATATACTTTTGGGCATAGTACATTTATAGTCATGTACTATGCCTGTCACGTGACTTGGAGGCGATGGTACTATAGCAGTGTAAATCAAAAAGTGGTGAAAATTTTACTTGTAAGGAACTTTAATTTGATAATAAATGGGCTTTTTCTACGTATTATCAATTTTCTCAATTTCGCTCAATGGGTTTCTCTTGGTCGTCTAGTACCAAAATTTCACTTTTTATGTGTAATACGGTAATATCTTCGAGGTACACCTAATTTTACAGACCAATCAGAATGTATATTAGTGTATCCTTTTCACAAAATATCAGTTATAAAAATGTATTACTTTTTTCCAGCAATTAAACCATCCATCTCATTGGCAAACAAAATAACTAGCCTTGCCTCCTGATTAGTGTTATAACAAAAACATACAAGGAATTATTTCAAAGAAAGAGTTCAATGAAAGGGAATGCGCTTTTTCTCTTTTACAGCTTTACAACAGGTGCTTTGATCTGTAAAACACTATATATTTGTCGAATAACAGATATTGACAAAGAAAATGATAAATAATAGAAAGTCTGATTTTTCCAACTATAATCGGTGGTAAATTATAACGGCTCTAGCACTCACCGGTACCCCGGTGTACAGGTAGGGTAAGCATCTCCTGTAAATTATAACGGCTCTAGCACTCACCGGTACCCCGGTGCACAGGTAGGGTAAGCATCTCCTGTAAATTAAAAGCTAACCGTCAGTTTTATACAGTATAGTAATGAAAGAGTTCACGCTGTCAGGCGCAACTCTGAAGATGTCAATTGTTATCAGATACATGTACATCACATGTACGTGTGGTGTTTTTTTGGGGGGCATTTAAAGGACAATTCAAAGTGTGCTTTTATAATTGCAGTTTCTATTATTTTCACTTCTGTTTTGTTTGTGGCTATAGATCTGAAATAAAATTTGTGAATGAATATTGACCCAAAAAAGAATAATATTTCTAACTTCTTGAATCCCTTGAATTTGATTACTGTGACCCAGAAAAGTAGTAAAAAACAATCGATTGTTTTCATATTTAGATAAGTTTTAAACTGGGAAATTTAGTAAAAAAAACATTTCAATGTATTTTTGCGGTGCATCTTGGTATAGTGAATGGGGGTTATAACATAATTAATGATCAAATTTCAAAAGAAATGGTGTGTTAAACCGGACCTTCCATTGTTCACTAGCAACTCAACAGCAATCCTTATAAGAATGTTGTAGATAATGTAAAGAAATAATCATCCTATTTTGCAGTGTATAAAAAATATTTGACGATAGTTCGCGCCAAATCTTCGAGTTTTTTCCACGAGGGATGAATATCTTTTTTAATGCACTTTTTTAATGATCATATGAAACGGAATTTTTTAAGCCCTGGTTGATAAAGCAGCCACAAAGATAACTATACTTTATTAGAAAGTGCTAATAATTTCTTTCTGCTGTCATGTAGTGAATGAACTGTGAAAAAATATAATCTATAAGCAGGAAAAATTGGAATATCACCATCATCACTGGTGAAATAGATGATTTTGAAATCTAAGTCGTCACCGTTGTCAATAATTTTAGTACTGAGATGCCCATTATGTCAAATTTGAGATGTTAGTCAAGAGGAGATGTCGATCTAGTAGTTTTTGTTATTTTCATTGTCTAACTCCGGATGATATATTGCCGGGATCCATTCAGCACAAGATGCGTTATAAATGGAATGCATCAATGTATCTATAAAATAAATTGAAAATACAAAAATACCAAAGTTGCAAAATTAGTTATGCTGTACACATGTTTCAAGGAGTAACCTCTCATCAGCAGCATTAAAATTTAATGATAAGGAAAGCCATAATCAAAAAATTGTAAATAAAGAAGTACTCATTACGAAATAGGAAGCCAAATCCAGTACTAAGGACATCCACCGAGTGCCATACACGGAATGAAGCCGTAGTATTTCTAAAGGGTTAGCATTTTGATAAAACGGTAAATTTCTATAAATCGCTAGGTAAATTTTCGTGCTAGACAAATCTGACTATTGGACTGGTGAATACCCTCGGGGACCTCTGGTCCACCAGCAGTGGCATCGGTCCAATGGTTTCAAAATACAAAAATACCAAAGTTGCAAAAACGAACAGTAAATTTAGTTATGCTGTACACGTGTTTCAAGGAGTAACCTCTCATCAGCAGCATTAAAATCAATGATAAGGAAAGCCATAATCAAAAAATTGTAAATAAAGAAGTACTCATTACCAAAAATATCGAAATAGGAAGCCAAATCTAGTACTAAGGACATCCACTAAAGATCTAGCATCTTTTAGACTTTAATATATATAGGAAGTAACCTTGTTTTAAAATATATTAGGGAATTCACTCATTACACCAGTAGCCGTGTAGAATTTTTTTTTTTGTAATTCTTTATTTTCATAGCAACTAATAACATTTACATACACAAGAGACAAAAGAGTAATTAACATACATATAGTACACAGTACATAGACAGAAATACAATATTGCAGACATACAATGTAGTGTGCAAAAAGACAATTAACTATTAATCTTTTAGCTTCAAAATAAGCTTGAAAATGTAATGTGTATCATTTTATGAGAAAGAGCTCAAAAATTTTGGAGAAAAAATATAAAATATAACTCGGTCACTTAGAACCTTCTCTAAACGCAACAATTTACTCAAAATGAAATTTCTTTGAGTGGAAGATAAAAATTCAATTGCAAGTTTCTCAATATGCATATAGTATTTTAATAATTCAACCCCCCCCCTCTATTGCAAGGAAGATTATTCGTGTAGAATTATTTTGTGTCATTCTGGGAACGTTTCGGAGCACTGTTTAAAGCATTATCTTGTAATTATAGGAAATCTATTTATGAGACTTTTTAAGTCTGAATGTTTTGTTTGTAATTATTCGACACCTCATGTTTTTTTTCTCTTGTTTCTCGTTTTTGCTTTTCTCTAAATTTTGATTTATGTAATTTATGTATCTTGTTCTATTACCGTTATTTATAAACCAAAGTAGTAATATCATTTGATAACATCAAAATTGAATAATATCAAATGATCGAAGTCCATTTCATTTTTTGATATCATGAAAACTGGGGAAATGACCACAAAATTGAGATTTATGATAGTTAAACGATCTGAAGTTTGAAACAATACATCGGCAAGCGAATACCGAAGCAAGAATGAGGAAAGGGGGGATTCTAAAATCACTAATCCAAAATTCGCATGAAACTACGGAATATCTCACTCATGTAAAGCTCTGTCCTTAGCTGGTCATATTTTTCTGGCTCCCTAACACGTTTGATTTCTGGTGTTCCAAATGTTTTTTTCTACACTAAGAAGACATAAGTTGTCGATATGGCAATCTGAAGAATTTTGTATATATATAAAACATCATTTACGTTTGTTAAAATCATTTCATCGATTGTTAAAGGAAAGAACTAGGTACTGGTAATACCCAGGGTAATCAAACTTACAGAGCTACTACTCTGTCTAATGAGGAGATATTGCAGAGCCATAAATCTGTTTTGCTGTCCTTTGGGATTTCAACCAAAGAAGAAGACACTGATCTCCCCTCACTGTACTGGGTATCAAAATTACACAAATGTCCATACAAACAACGGTACATCGCTGGATCTACAAAACCTATTTCTAAGCTGTTAACGCCCATCTTGACAGCCGTAAAAGAGGTCCTTCAAACAATATTCTGATAGCTTTTCAAGAAGTAGTGTAAATAATGTGGATAATAAAAACTCTAAACATTTACTTTCCATAGAGATCATGATCACACTTTAACAGCCAGAATTGACACTTTTGCTTTCTCCACACTTTATACTACTTTTCTTCATGAACAACTGAAATCTCGACTGAAAGATTTAATTGTTATAGGCAGAGAACAAACATACTTTATGACTCGGAATCAGAGGAAAAATATATAGAGGAAGACGTGATTAAAATGTTCAGATCGGCAATATATTTGTCCAGATTGGAGGACTTGTTTTTTTAGCAGACCATCGGAATTCCAATAGACACAAATTATGCACCTCTTTTAGTCGCTCTATTTCTCCACTCATAAGAGGCTGAATTCATCGAAAGGCTTCTTCAAAATAAAATTAAAAAAAACGGGCCTTGTCTAGCTTACGATATACAGATGATATATAATCACTAAACAACCCTCGTTTTGGTCACTTTCTTAATCTTATCTATCCAAAAGAGCTCGAAATTAAGGATACTACAGATACTTCCATATCGGCCTCGTTCCTTGACCTTCATCTTGAAACTGACAAAAGAGGTTCACTACAAACAAGGCTGTATGACAAACGCATGCAATAACTTCACTTTTCCAGAAGTAAACTACCCTTGTCTTTGAAGCAACATTCCAAAAGCGCCAGCATATGGTGTTAACAAATCACAACTCATTTGCCACTCAAGGACCTGTGTCGATAAAGTGACTACTTTGAAAAAGCTCGGTTGTTTAAAAATATCCTTTAGTTGAAGTCATCACTACAGAAGTTTTACGGTTGACATCACGATTTTTGTGGACCGCTATGCAATATATGTTTCCAAGATGACAACATATCTTTTCCTTTACAGTTAGAAAAAAGAAGGGAAACGGGGAATGTGTCAAAGAGACAACGACCCAAAGGGGAGTAATAAGTTTGTTTTTCCTCTATCGGAGTTGACATGTTCAACAAAACAGGGTTTCTTATAAGAAGCAGGAGATGCTAATTACTCTATCGATGCACATGATCTCACAAATGGTTTTATTGGGCCCATATTGATCATTTGTATGTTTGTCTTCTTTTTTTCTGTCCCTTACTCATGCGATGCCCTTGTGTCTTCATGTTTCCTGGTATTGCTGTTGTCCCTTGATCGTACGGTTTGGTTCTCACTTACTTTGGACAAGACATCTCCCGTGGCATACCCTCAAAAGAATTGACTAATGGTGTTAGTTAAAGAAATATCTCAAATGATAGAAGTTGCTTAAACGCAGATTACTGAATGACCCGAATAAAATCAGATACCCAATTTATACACCATCTTTCTAATGTATAGATGGAAATGACCCCAAAAAAATTAAACACCAAATTTATACACCATCTTTCTTATGTATAGATGGAAATAAATCATCTTTTTAACATTAAATTAATAATAAAGAAATTATTTATGAGAATAAATCATAAAGGTAAACGTTCTTGAATAATAAAACTATAGACAGTTCATTACTTTGACCAAACAATAAAATTATTGGAGGTTCACACATAAAACAATACGCATCCATTAAAATAATCGATATTTCATAACTTAAGGTAGATATACGCTAATATTCAAATCATGAGATTTTGCTAGAAGTGGGCTCAATTGAGAATCAAAGCCAACCAACCCAAAATATGTAATGATAAGGATGGGTCATCATGCTTGTTTTTTTCTAGAATTGAGGTCAAAGTTTGCTAATTTTAGCAATTTTTCACCTAAATTTTCAAAGATTTTTGGAAAGGCAACTTTCAGCTTAATAGAAATGACCCTTGATAAACTTTTTGTAATTTTTGTGATTTGATCTATTGACTTTAATGAAAAAATGTATATATGTCACCATGTTTTTAACGGAGATATTTTACGAAGTGTTCGGATTAACCATTATTTATGGGAAAGGTGGAAGCAATTAGCGGCAAAGTGGACAAAATATGATGTTTCACATTTTTCAGTCAATTATGACGTCACAAAGGAAAAGCTATATAATTACTGTGGCGGCCCGAAAATCAAACATATCCCGTATCCGACTCATTATTTTGTAAATGCGCAATTGGATTGCGCAGCGCAACAGTGTCTATCTACCTTAAATTACTTGATCAAAATATGAAACCGTCATAAATATTACATATTTAAATGAGAATACAGTTTCGTAACTAAGTTTTTGTAGAAATAGATTTCTGTACAAATGTAATACAGTTTTCGCTAAATTTAACAGATTTAAAAATTCGACAATTATTGGACCTTTATACACGACTCGATAGGCCAACAATCATCGCTATTATCATCACGAAAAAATTAGAGGTAAACTTGAATATTTTGGCGTTGGGGTAATTTTCGCTATATTCGCAATTCAAGAAAAATCCGCAAAAATTTCCACCACATGAATTATTCAGTTTTGAACTCTTTTATGTAAAAACAGTGAACAATCGTCGAATGAAAAAGTCTTTGAGCGTGAACAAAAATCGCCAAAATTTCCACGTTTACTAAGACAAAGACAAACTAAGGACCCTTATGATTTTGATTCATTTAAAAAAATCAGTTATGCTACAGTCTGCACATTAAATGCTCACAAGCTTTGAAAACATCAAAATTTTAAATGAAAAATGATAAACCTGTCTGATAGAAGGATGCAATATATATTGTATTAGGACTCAGTAAATTCAAATTGCTGAAATAAATATTTTGTAAATAAATAAGTCACACACTTGTTTCGATTAGCTGAGATTTGAATGTCAGTACGCTACGCATCCCTACACGTTAACTAATCAATTGTTTTGAAATAAAAATAGATACCAAGAGTCGACTAAAAATTTCCAGTTTTCATAATAACTGTAAAAGATCACATCAGTTTCCAAAGCTAGTAGTTCTCTTCTTATATCCCCTACAATAAAAAAGGAATAAACCTTTCAATCTTAGAAACACTGATACATCGGCAAATGAACACCAAAGCAAGAACTAGGAAAGGGGGATTTTAAAATCATAAATTAAAAATCACGGCAATTCATATCCAACACGAATTGAGACAGTATGACAAAGACAAAACAAATAAAAGAAAAATGAACAAGAACGCCACATAACTAAAGCACTGGCAGTTGGAACCCCTACACCGATTTAAAAATGCTATATTGCACTCAAACTAATTTTTCTAAATTGACGATAAATGGTATCTCTAAAGTTTTCTGGGAGATCGCAACAACTATTAAATTATCGTTATTTTGATCATTTTCTGTCATTTTCTTTTTTTACCGCTTTACCAGTATGAACGTAGAATGAGAGAAAGCCTTATACACCAATTACAGCATCTTTGATAGAACTTTTACATTTTTTTTTACATTTGCAGAAAATAACAATATAACTGTAAAGAAGTAGTGGTATACCAACTTAATAATACAACATAGCCAGCCGAGAACATTGCAAACAATTACCTTTAAGGGATTTATAATACCATTGTTACTTTTTTCCTATCCAGACATTTCATAGTCGTATTTCTTTTAGAGATTGTTACTAGCTTTTGTGTAACAAAGAATTCTTAGTATATTTTTGGACTATCACACTTCTGAATTATGTAATTCAAAGTGATGATGTGTTATGACTTTACGTATGTGTTTGTCCGTGTCCGTGTTGTCCTTTTTGTTTGCATTAGTCGTTAACTTTTTCGTTTCCATTATTTTTTCAATTATAGCACAAGACATAAACTAAGAACCTTTGTTCATTGGTAATTTATTTCTACTTCTATTGAAAATGGAGTTGTTTCTCTTGCATAAGAAAAGATATTAAAGAAAATAGGAACGTAAATAATTTACAAGTGCCAAAGGGAATACAAAGAAACAATCACATAAGAGCGTCACAGTACAAAGGATAACATGGGTGAAATCAGATGCATCTGTAGAGTAGGCATCTCCTCTTTCTGATTGCACAAGATGTCAATTCTAGATCTGGTAATGAAGTCAAATCAAGTAAAGGAAAAGGGCAAACTGAAGTTATTAAAGGGAAAGATATGCTGTAATCTGGGAAACATATATCACATAGTGATCAACAGAATCGTGATGTCGACCGTGCAGTGACTTCAAGTTATGGGTTACATACCCTTGTTTTCAGTCACGTTCTCACAAGCAATAGAGCTCTTGTGAGGAAGTCAAGGAAGTCACTGAATCGATCACAGGAACTTGAGAAAAAAGGTTGGTAGATGTTTACTCTATTTGCTTGCACTGCATAGGGAAGTTGAATATTTGAAAAAAATAAAGTCATTCCGATTGTCATACAACACAGTTTGAAGTTTACTTCTGTTGTAAGTTTCTATATGAATGTCAAGAAAAGAGGCAGATGTAGAAGTGTCAAAAGTATCCTTTATTTCGAGCTCTTTTGGATAGATTAAATGAAAACAAAATGACCAAAGCGAGGATCGTATAGTGACAAAATATCATCCTTAAAATGGAAGCTCGAATTAAAGAATCGGGTTATTTTTTAATCTTTTTGTTTTAAAGAAAGTCCTTCGATAAGAAAAGTCTTATAACAGCGGAAAAGCTGATCGGTTAAAAGAGGCTCACAGTTTTTGCTCATTGCAATTCCAATAATTTATTGAAAAACAAGTCTTCCAAACTGGAATAACACATTTTCGATCGGAAACTCTTACCCTTTAATCACAATTTCCCCGAGTATATTTTCTTCTCCGAATGCGAGTCGTATTTCACACAGTCTGTTTGGTCTCTACTTTTACAACATACTTATGTCGCCGTTCACTGTTCCTATGGGAGAAACACCTGTTCATTAAACTTTCAGATGAGATTTCTGTTGTTCTACCGGAATGGTAGTATAGTGTAGTGTGTCAAAATATTCAATGTTTTTACAAAGTGATAATGTTCAAGGGTTTAAGATGACAATTCACCAATATCCACATTTCACTTGCACCTCTTGTTGAAAAGCAAGCATCATATATATTTTGAAGGCCTTCTTTTACAGATGGAGCTAGACAACTTAGAAATGCGTTTTGTGGAACATTTGGCAGATGCAGTTTTGTACTTTTATTTGTATGGTCATTTGTGTAAAGTTTTGGAACTAAGTACAAAGAGTTTTCATCCTTGGTCGAAACGAAAGGGAAAGCAAAACAGATTAATGATTCTGCATTCCCTCATAAGTATGAGTAGAAGCTGTAGAGGTCGGTTTTCCTTCGGAATTATCATTTCCCATTTCCTTTTTCGATGCAATGATTTTTTACAATTAAAAATAATTTTATAAGGGTTTTTTCCACACCGACAACGACATAATTATTAAAATTAATATTTCTTTTTGTTTACCCTTGTAGGTTACTGATTAGTTTTAGAATCATAGACCTCACAGTTTTTATCCTAGTTGACTGAACGAAAATCAAATCCTGTTACAATGATATCACACAGAGACATGTTGATATTGTAGTATCCCGTTATTACGTGACAGCTAAGTCTATATTTTTATGTTGAATTAGAACATGAACAGTTGGGTGTTTTGCACTGTGATCGTTTATATGTTGAATAGTCTATTGGTCCCTTTGTCGGGCAACGGGTGACAGTGTTTGTAAGAGTACTTTGCCCGATATGTTATGCTCGTGACGACCCCGCATTCATGGCAAAAGGGATATATGGATGTAGCGTTGTTCAACGTTTAGCAAGTGAATTACGCTAAAACCGGTGCTAGGGGCCGTCTTGGCCTTGCTATGAGGTAGGAGTGTTTGCTCGTTGTTGAAGTCCTCATGGCGACTTAAAAATGAAGAACAACAATGGAAAACGTAGATTTAGTTACTTTATCTTACCATGTATTTACAGGGATTTTGTCCCATGTACATTTACTCCATATCCCTTTATTTGTTCATTTACGGTGAAGTTGTCTCTCGTGCAGGGTTGAGTCGGTAAAACGATTAACCGTACTTGAGGTGTATGATCTTTTTATTTTGTCAGTTGTGGCGTACTTGTTCAAATGAGAATTTCTCATATCCATGCACTATCAAAATTCAACATTTGGCTTTCTTTTTTGTAAAAATTAAACTATTTTTCTAGCCATCTATATATACATTGCCCGCATTTCCCGATTTTACTTGCCAAGTTTTCTTACAATCAACTGGATGAGTGCCCTGTGATCGTCTATATGTTGTATTGTCTTGGTTCCTTTGTCGGGCTAAGGATGACAGTGTTTGTAAGAGTAATTTGCGCAATATGTTATGCTTGTTGACAACCCCATTTATGAAAAAAAAAATAGATACAGTTCAACAATAAGCAAGTGAATTCCACTCAAACTGGTGCTAGGTGCCGTCCTGAACTTACAATGAGGTACAACTGTAGGAGTGTTTGCTCTTTGTTGACGGCCTCAAGGTGACTTCAAGATGAAGAACAATAATGAAAGTGTCGTTCTATTTGCTTAATCTTATTATGTATTTATAGGGATTTTGTCCCATATACATTTACTTCATATCCCTTTATTTGTTCATTTGTATTACACGTTTATGGTTTAATAGAGCAAGTGAGTACCGAACCGTCAGTCTAAAAATGAACAATCCAAGGACAATGGGAACGTCAGAAAACCAAAGGAACAAAGACATAATATGAGCACGGCACAGAAAAGAAACACATATATACAAAAATGAACAACACGGACCCAATAAAAAACCATGGGTGAGATCAGGTACACCGGTAGAGTAAGCATCTTCTGTTTCTTATAAGACACCCGTCGTATTGAACATGTCAACTCTGGTATTTAAGTCAAATCCGGTAGAGGAAAAACAAGCTTTAGTGGCAAAGAGAAAGATCTGTTGTTATTTGGGAAACAGATATTCCATAGCGGTCAAAAAGATCGTGATGTCGACCGTAAAACTTCTTTAGTGATGACCTCAAGTTATTGGCAATATTCCCTTGCTTAAGTAGCCTATTTGGAAGCAATAGTTTAGATGCAGTCGGCGAGGTGTAGATGCAGAAAATGATTGAAACAAATGCGTCTGTTAATCAACGAGGAATAGTTTTAGTATAAAGTTAAATAACAAATACATATAAATATATAAACATTAAGTTTAATTTATAATAAAACTTGAAAATCTGATTTTCGTTGAAATTTATATCTTAACTTGAAATCAACATTTTAATTGTATTCACCAAGTCTTTGTAATTATTTGCGTTAAGTTTGTGGCCATTTAACAGGATAACAGTAAAGTTTTAAAAAAAAAGAGAATGAAAGGAAATGCGCGATAAAGACAAAAAGTTTAATTTTCTCCAGTGAATGTCCCCGAATCCTCCCCATCACCAACTCGGTATCTGTTTCATTGGATTTGTTCTATTTCTGTCGATTTTTATATGTATGCCATCTACCTTATCTGAAAAGGAAATGCTTAAAACTGCGATACATATCATTTCCCCAATTGTCCAATGATTTTGTGACTAGAAAGCAACACATTAAAGTTCCATGTGTTTGATATCATTGGAGTGATAGTGTTTAAATTACCCATTGTAGATCAGTTAATTTATATTTAGAAACATCAAAGTAAATAAGACTTCAGGTTTCAACATTATTACTACATTTCCTTTCAGATGTTTGAATGATTATAAACGATTAAAATATATTTTTATATGGTATTCATTCATATTGTTTAATCCACATCAAAAATCAAAGATAAAGTGGTGCAGTAAAACGATTTTTCAGATATTGGACTTATAGCGCAGATATTTATACGATTATACCATAGATCAGACCAATAGAAAGGAAGTTTATTCGATACCATCAGCCATGTTGCAGCTGCAATAAAATTATTTAGGAGGCTTTGATTGTAGACTTAATGAATATTCAGTTCAACTGCATCAACTGTAAACTGGTCCACTTTGTAAAGCATGTTTTGCTATATCCGTAGGCCGTCAGAACATCGTCTTGTTTTTCTACACGTTCTCATCAAACAAATATCTTCAAATACTGCTTTATAATTAAATCATTTTTGTAGATTGGAAGTTTAGATCTTGCAGATATGTCGCTGTACACTTAAATTTGGTTATTAGAACGTACATTTGTATCAAAACTGATTTGTTAAATAAACTTGTAGTTCTCACACTTAAAGCTGTACAAACCTTGCTTTGTTTGACACATCTTGGTTTGTTTGACACATCTTGGTTTGTTTGACACATCTTGCTTTGTTTGACACATCTTGCTTTGTTTGATGTGATCAGGTGATGTCGACACTGCTTCGTAATTGCATTCATGTGATTAGTCCATATTGACACTGCTTGATTTAAATAGCTACATTTTGTAATTGACACTGCTTGGGAATCACAGTCATGTGATCTATTGATAATGGCACCACTTAGTAAAAGTAGTAAGGTAACATCTTAAAAGTTCGGATTACGCAATGTATAACCTTCTTTCCATTTTCAATGATAACAGCAGGTATATTTACGATACCTTTACTATTGACAATCCCCAGTTTTTTTCATTATATGGACCTTGTCTACCCTGACAGGAGCTCAATTGGTACGATTCGCACTCGTCTGTTCTATTCTTGACGACTTTGATGAACGTAACTTTACTATCACGTCCAACTTTTACAACATGGTTACAGGTTTCATAAATAGTTAAACACATTTAAGAAGATTTTTAGAACATATGAATATTTGATACCGGTAGATGGTGTGACTCGCAATAGCTTATTACTTAGGATTTTCCTCATCCTTACTTTTACGGAAATGTTAGAAATACCAAAACCTTTTTTAAAAAATCAAAAAAAATGGGACGTAACTTAAATTCTTTACACAATAGGGGATATTGACAGGATATTCTGCAAGAATCAATTCAATTGGCGTTGGATAAAAGTAAACTAGCCTCTCAGTGATACTACAGATGGTTTCTGAAATACATGATGATTCTTTACCAAACACCTCGAGAGATTTGAGTTTGATTTTTCTTTCATAGAGAAGGCTCCTTGAGCTAGCCGGCGGCTTATCGGCAAGTAATCCTTGAACATTGTCCCAATTTAACGTTTTTGTCTTTTTCTTCTTGTCATGGAATCAATAGTCGACCTGTATTGGGTTTTATTTGTATGTTTATCTTTCTATAGGGAAAAGGGATACCTTAATGAAAGGTGTGGGTACCCATAAACCGATTTAATCTTACCGCTGACTTTTGGTAGTCTCGGTACCAAAGTTTACATTTGTCTTTTGCCTGTTTATTGATGTTTTTCTTGTGTAGTTTTCAAGTGAATTGTGACATGTAATTGTGATTTTCGGCCATTATGGGTGTTTTATGTTCTTTTCTTCGCTATGTAATTAGTTACGAGAAGACATGTCTACCTTAAAATATGGAGACGTTGTTTTAACAAACAATTTTCAAAGTTCTTGTTCGTTTTTCACAGAAAAACTGGTAAAGTAAAATGAACAAAAATTTGACATGTTTTTAAATGGAAATTTAACATTCCAAACGTTTATATATTATCTGCACTGAAGAGACATAAGTTGTCGAAATGCGCATATACAGAAACTTATTCCAAAGTAACTTCGGTATATAGTTATTTCAAACAAAAGACATCTTGAAATATTCAAATTTTAAAATATATCGTCAAACGAATACCGAAGCTTCAAGCTGAAACAAATGTCATAAATCTAAAACATTGCATTACAGAGGGTAATATAATACAAAAGGACAAACAAAGCCCGACAGAGAAAAAAATGGACATTAACGTCACAGTATAAAATACAAAATGGAAAACAGGTATTTTATTGTTTAACGTGACATTATGATTTCTCTCTATGGACTTGTTAACGTCAAACCTTCATAAGGTTCATTAGTAATGACAGTTGAATAATAAATGTTCAATGTTCTAGATGGTTTCATTGTTTTACATTTTACAGATGACATTTGTGTTTGTTCCGTCCTTATGACATATAAATTCAAAGTAATTCACCAATTAAGAAAGTCAAATAATTGAGAACCCAACCGTCAGTCATGTAAAAGTTCACTAAAGTATTTAATGAACATGAGTTTTTCATAGATTGAATTTTTGAATATATATATATTTCATTTTTTGTTTTGTGACAGTTTGTTTCTGTTGCATTCTCCAAGACCATGTTGTGCTGGATTGATTCCATAGTTGCAAATACTGCTTTTCGATAAGTCCATATTTTTGTAGCATGTTCAGCACAACCAAGTTTCTATCCAAAGATGTTATTCTGTTTAACCATGATGTAAACATGACGATGAATACAAAATATGAAAATATTTCGTATGTTTATCAACGTAATCATGTTTTAGATCGTGTTTTATAATGTAATTGTATTTAGTTCTGATTCCGAGCAATGCGTTTCTTATAAGCGTTTAGATTTTATTACACAGTTATGTCACTCTGAGTTCTCACTTCTAGTGTTTTAGTTTTTATTGTTGTATTGGTAGTGTTTGTGTAGCGTCATTGGCTTCTGTACTCTGATATTCTTCTCTTGACTTTGATTTATGTAATCTTATTCTTTGTTCCTTCGGTATTCTACTGCCGTTGCTATGCGTCTTCATATAGTAATAAATCTAGACAGTAGGGAGTTTTTCAGTTTACATTCAATGTCTAGTTATAAAATTAAGGATGAATTCTGGCTTGAAAAGTTTTGATCTTGACACCACTTGTTCTGTTTCGTGTTCTTCTATTTCATCGTTTTAACATATGTCGGACTTCGATATGTAATCTACTTGTCTTTTTGCCTTGGGTTGTTCTGTTTCGTGTTCTTCTATTTCCTCGTTTTAACATATGTCGGACTTCGATATGTAATCTACTTGTCTTTTTGCCTTGGGTATTTCACTGCCGTCAATTTACTTTACCGACTTTTTCGGATCTTTTAATATTTGGTCTTCCAAATGTGTTTGATTTTATTTTAAAAGGAGGGACAAAATGTGCAAAATAGTCCATCTAAATTACTAGACTGAAGCGACTAGGACTTTAGTGATTGGTATCCTCTATGTAACAGATCTTTCTGTTACTACATTTACATCTTTTCTAACATTTAATGTCAAACTATAGATTAATTTAAGGTCTGCATGCATTCGTTGAACACACAAGCTACATATTATTTCTGAATTTTCTTTTCATAACGATATAGGTCATACCTCATATCTGGAATTTAACTTTAATAAAAATCAAAGGCGTATGTAGTTAATTTTAAATCACTGATGTAATCTTCAAGATGATTATGTGCAGAGATCAACACGTGTCTGTTTTGGTAATTTGATGCATATAGAGATGCACGTTGGCAATTAACAGATGCAGTATGTAGTTATAAAAAATTTTGAAAGTGAAGATGTCAGAGGTTCGTGATCTGTAAAATTGGAAAAGTCGTCGTAGTATCTCAACCAGAGTCTACATCTATCTGTTAAGCATTACTAAAATAGAATCTTTCATTAAAAGTCACTTCCTGTTCGATAATTCCACATGTCTTTTTGATATGCATCAAAACAAAAGTCGAGATGAATATCCTCATTTGTAATGAAATCATGACAGCGAGTAAATAGGCAGAGAAGTAGAAATTTCATGAAATTCTTAAAAAACAATTCCAATTTTAAGAAATCCTTCCGAACTGATTCTTGACATGATGCTGAAGAGACAAAAATGGCCAGACGTATATTTCGTCAGAGAAATTTGTACGTTAAAACTTATAAAAACTAGAGTAATTACTGTCGGAAACGACAGCGATCCCCGCACTCCCTGTTTGACACAGAAAACAGTTATAGACCCTGGGCATAATTTTTCTTAACATTTTGAAAGTCACTATTTTTACCGAAAGGAATTCAAAAATACATGGTTGTTAGGCAGAATTTCAAAAAGTAGGTAGTCTTTGAGATTTTCAGGAATTTTACTAAACTTGGAATCAAATATTTGGAAATCTAATTGGTGAAAATGATTGCCCTAATCGAAACAAATCCTAACAGTGTGGATGCTAGGTAGAATTCCAAAAAAATAACTGGTCTTTGAGACTTTCAGGAAATTTACCAAATTTGGAATGATTATTTTGGAAATCCAATTGGTGAAAATGATTGCCCTAATAGAAACAAATCCTAACAGTATGGTTGCTAGGTAGAATTCCAAAAAAAAAGTGGTCTTTGACACTTTCAGAAAATTTACCAAATTTGCAATCAATTATTTGGAAATCCAATTAGTGAAAATGATTGCCCTAATAGAAACATATCCTAACAGTATGGTTGCTAGGTAGAATTCCAAAAAGTAAGTGGTCTTTGAGACTTTCAGGAAATTTACAAATTTGGAATCAATTATTTTGGAAATCCAATTGGTGAAAATGATTGCCCTAATAAAATCAAATCCTAACATCATGGTTGCTAGGTAAAATTCCAAAAAGTAAGTTGTCTTTAAGACTTTCAGGAAATTTACCAAAATTGGAATCAAATATTTTTGAATCCATTGACTTTATCAAAACAAATGCTAAAAGTAAGGTTGGTAGGTAAAATTCCAAAAAGCAGGATATTTACAAAAATTGGAATCACATTTTTGAATTCTTAGTTTTCAGAATTTTTACTTTTCCAAATACTTGCCAAAAAATAAGATTATATCCCAAAATGTCCAAAAATATCAGTCTTTGACATTTTCAGGAAATTTACCAAAGTTGGACCGGAGTCAAAATTCCGAAAGGTTATTGCGCATCTACAGACTAAACGCAACAATTCTACAAGAAAATTAAACCCAGAAATCCAAAAATGTAGGAGGAGTTTGCGTCGCATGCCATATGTGTCACAATCCACATTTTGCTGTCTTTGTCAAATCGACATCTTGGGCCTCTTGTTTGCATCAAGATAAATATCAAATATCCGAAATCTTATTGCGCATCTACAGACCATATACAACAATTCCAAAACAAAATTAAAACCCTAAATCCAAAAATGTAGGAGGAGTTCGCGTCGCATGCCACATGTGTCAAAATGGACATCTTGGGCCTCTTGACAAAATATACAAAAATTTAGATATTGCAATTCTAAGTAAAATCGGCTTTGTGTCAGCACCGAAGTACTGTCACTACTGGGCTGGTGAATACCTTCGGGGACTAACAGTCCACCAGCAGAGGTATCGACCCAGTGGTAACAGATAACTAAATACCGAAGTAACTGTGAATTTTATTTTTGCACATGCGCATTTCGACAACTAATGTCAATTTCATTTATTTTTTCTACACTTTATACAATACTTCCCCATAATTAGATTAAATCCAAATCGAGACAACTTAGTAAGGGGAAGACCTGGGTATGAGGGAAATGGGGGAGATAACTCTGTTTTCCGATGTCCTAATACTTACATAAATAAAAATCATCGTTGAGATAGGTATGATGAAAATTTCAAAATTGTAATTTCTTTACACACAAAAAATATAGTCTTTCTGTCACGAGAATAACTTCTCTACGTCCAGTTATTTACAAGAGTGCACAACTGCATGAATTAATAAAAGATAGATTTATTGGAAGGGAGATAGTATAAACACAACAATTCTAGTGATTTTTTTACACTTTGTTCTAAATAACAAAAATGGAACGATAGATTTTATATCTTGAATATACTAGATTTCTTTCTATTCCCAGTTTTTGATGCACCTCAAACGACTTATTTTTGACTAGAAGTATTGAATACAGATAACAATTGAGCCAATCTTTCTGCGTATACTGTTCAGAGCATCCATGTATTTCAGTTCCAACTATCATAATCCATACTTATTTAAAACTTGTTTATACTACAGAATTAAGCATTTGAAATAATTTCATATCAAATACAATTTAAATTGCAACGATAGCTTATTGTATACACAAAAATCAAATCCTTAACGGACCAAATATCAAGGTGTACTATGGTATCGCGGTACTTGATGTTAGGGGTCCGAGTAACTTGAGAGGTTTACAGAATCTGTTAGAAATTGTTTCATTTAACAACATTGTATGAATGCTTATTTCCTTGCAAGATTCATTTGTTGGTTCCGCTTTTTAAAATTTGAACACTGCCTGTTTCAAACAGATAAAGCTGGTGTAGGCTTTAAAAATGGTTTCCTATGATATCGCGGTATTTGCAAATTTCATTTTACCGGGCAAGAAGTTTGATCAATCAGTTCATTATTTGCTATATGTAATGACTTATAATATCTTACACATGTACTTTATGCAAAGATCTGTATCAGGGGGTCCAACCTAACTGGTTGGAGAAGTTCTAATTTGGTTGCAGTATTTCGAGTATAAGTTACTAAGAATGTTTAAATTGCTAAAAATGTTACCTTTCGGCAATGACTAAATAAATGCACCCTTTTCAGTCAATATTTGTTCAAAATATGTAAGATTTCAAAAGCTATTGAAGAAAAACATCAACGACCTACATTTTGAACTTCTGCGATATTTTCGAATCGGTTTTTCTTCAATAACTTTTGAAATCTTTAATATTTTGAACAAGTATTGAATGAAAAGATTCAGTTATATTACTATTGCCGAAAGGGAACAATTTTATCAACTAAAAAAAATCCAAATTGATACAGAAACGATTTTGCTCCAACCAAATAAGGACTTCTCCAACCACTTTGGTTGGACCCCCTGTGTATATTCTTTCTCGCTTTATAAAGTAATGACCAAAATTCATTCAAACAATAACCATAGACAGATAACATGAATACAAGTTTACGTTTGTTTAAAAAAATTAATTTATTCCAATCAGGAAAGACCCAAGGGTCTTGGGTCTCCCACAGAGAGGGCGTGGGCAGTATAATTTGTCTGTAATATCTGTGCATTCGAAGAGCAGCCAAATCCCTCGGTGGGAAGGCAATCTCGATATTCATTTCTCTAATTCTAACCCCGTTGGGTTCCTACCATAGACCGTTATATTTGATTTTTTAGGCCCTGCATTAGCGTAAATATTCGCAAATCCGGGGAGATGAACAAGTTTCCACGTTGACTGAATTTATAGACATTTTATATATATATATATATATATATATATATATATATATATATACACAATAACACTACCTTGTAATTTATCAAAAATAAATAAAAACACATGTAAATGGGGGGTAACAACCAGATTACTGAACAAAATTGTCAAGAGCCTAAGTCCACAGGACAAAGACAAATCACCGGAAAAGTTGTCGACCGTAATGGTCCTGACTGGTACAGGTATTTCAAAAGAAATTGTGTACTAAACAATCGCTATTGAAAGGTTGTAAACAGTTATGATAATCTTGAATCAGAGTTCGGAGCAAACTTCAAAATTTTTCCACAAGGGACTGATATCTATCAAATATCTTTTTTAATGATCGTATGAGGCGGAATCTTTAATCTTAAGCCTTGATTAATAAAGCGGTCACCGAAATAATTATGTCTAATGAGAAAGTCTGAATAATTTGTGCTAGCCCTCGAGTAAAGAATTAACTGTGATCTATATACACTCCGTAAGTAGGAGAAGTTGGAATATTACTATGTATGATAGGGAAAGTGATAAATTTGAAATTATGATCCTCCCTTTTGTTGTAAATTTTAGTGCCGAGATAACCATTTTCCTAAAATTCGAGATATAAGTTCAGAAGGATGTAGATCTAGTGGTTTCTGTCGTTTCTGTTATCTCTGGTTCTGGTGGTATTAATGGGATCCATTTAGCAAAAGATGCTTTATTGATGGAAAGAACAATATCTGTTTATCGATAAGATAGATTGAAAGATCTAAAATCTTTTATTAAATGATCTTTTACGAGTTCCAGAAGAAATGCAGACTCGTAAGAATATAAAAACAGGTCGAGTAGAGGAGCACATTAAATATCCATTGGTATGCCAACTTGCTGTTGATAAATAACACCTCAAAATTTGACATTAAAAAATCAAGTATACTAGATTACATTTGTAATTAAGTAAGAAAAACACTAAATTTTAGGGAAAGCATTTTTGATTTAAAAGTTTTTGTGAAAAATGTTATGACCTTGACATCTAGTAGGTGTTTAATGCCAGTTACTCAAATAAAATAAAAATACCAGTTACTGAATTTCACAAGTTTGATTACTTCTATGCATATTTGAAACACAATATTTGAGGGAGATCTTAACCCATTAATTTATAAAAAATTAAATGTGATGTCTGCGCTATGCTACCTATTGGCCATATTTATGAAATGAGGAAAATACCAAAAGTCAAAGGGCAAAAAGACAAACCAAAGGTTAAATTGCAAACAACGACTTCATTTGTATTGATAACACACTACCCTTCAAGGATCTTTGTGTCTGCCATTTACACAAAATGATGTCCTCTAAAGTGTTCAATATACAAAATTTAGATTGAATAGATTCAAATAATAAATCTCAATTTATTCACTATCATGAGTTATATAACTTGATAATGCTGACGATCAATTTCATAACATTCCTTTATTAAGTAAGAAAAAATAGTTATAAAACCGTGGGAGTCATTCAAAATAGCAATGTATCCTTTAATGCTTAAGTCATTAAAATGACACAGCTTAACTTTATCTCAGAATCTAAAATATTCATAAATCCAGATAGTTTGCAAATTTTAAAGATAAGGTCTCTTGTATAGTTGAAGTGCCTCCATTCCAGTATGTATGACAGAGAACTTTGAATAAAAAAGCTATTTTTTCTCCTTAAAAAAACTATTTCTTAACATGTCATGTGCCATAACAATCGCCACATGACAACTATAAGCAGTATTTTTAATTGACAAAAACAAGTTACCTGAAAAGCTACCAAATATAGATACTTATCAGAGATAAATAATAAAATACCAACAAAGTTAGTGTGAATTTAGTTTACGTATATTTAGGGTTTTTATTTAATACAAAATCTTTCTCAGTGACAATCAAGTTACTAAAAAAATCCTTTATTATTTAGTGACATCTTAACGTCCTAGCATAACCACTATATAGTTTTTTGAAATAGCCTATATACCTTTGCCAAACAATATGCGACAAAGACTAAATTAAAGTATACTTAACAAGAGGCTCTCAAGAGCCTGTATCGCTCACCTGGACCATGGCTGCCATAGATAAAAGGCATTTCCAATAGGAAAAACGAAAAATAACATTTAGCAGAATACTTTTTTTTCTAAAATTACAGTATTCTTGTTTCGTTTCCATGGCAACCGAAAGATCCACCATCCATTACAACCCATAACAGAACACCATTCAAAAACAATTTGGGCAGGGGTTCCCCTTATAATTAAAGTAATACATAGTGCTGAAATAAAAACATGCAGACTACTTTTCAAATAAAAATTCAAAAATTTGGGCAGAGGTTCCCCTTAAAATCAATAGGGCCAAAGTAGTAATGAGGGACAGTTCAGTTAGCATTTGAGGTGGAGCAAGTGGAGCACCGGAAGTATGAGGTCACCGGAAGTCACGTGATCGGAAATATGACGTCACCGGAAGTCATGCGACCGGAAGTATGACGTCACCAGAAGTCACATGACCGGAAGTGTCACGTCACCGGAGGTGACGTCACCAGAAATGACGTCAACCGGAAGTATGACGTCAACGGAAGTGACGACACTCCAAGCGGACCAATGAGAGCCTTTCCCTCCATATTTGAAATTCAAATATTCAAAACGGACAAATGGAAGCGTTGCGCGCCCTATTTCAAATCGTAAGTTTGAACGGACCAATGGGAGCCTTTCCCTCATGTTTGAAAGTATAACTTTTTAGCTTTTTACTGCGTAAAAAAAGTGGGTGGTGAACTGTGCCCATTACTACTCTAGTTTTTCTCGATTTACAGAGTTATCGTTCGTTTCCCGTACAATGTATATCAATCCGGGGTAACTTTGCGCTCCTACAGCGATTGGTGAAGGTTTCAAGTCTCTATCTGTTACCGTTTGGAAGATAGGGGTACCCGAAAATTCGGGAATGGCCCAAAATGCGATTTTTTTCTAAGTCGAGTACTATATACATGTCATACATGTATTTGGGGTAACTTTGACCATCTAAATCGGATGGTGACATGTGTAAAGTCATATCTCTAATATTTGGGGTGTTATGAGGGGTCAAAAATTTCGGAAAAGGCCCAAATTTCAATTTTTCCAAAGTCAAGTACTAAAGACATGCTATACATCTTTGTCATTCTAAATCGAATGGTGACATGTATTAAGTCATATCTCTAATATTTCGGGTGTAATGAGGGTCCAAAATTTGGCAAAGGGGTTCATTTGTTAAATTCTAGTATATATTTCAAAGGGGCACTCTGCGTTTATCCAGGCTTGTGACTGGCTATCTTAAAGGATAGGCCGCATTACCCCCATCCCCCCTTTTCTTCTTTTCTTTTATTTAAATCGAGTCGTTGCTGTGTTCGATTGGTGGTGGTTCGAATCCGTCATCGAATACGTCATCTAACAGATATTTTCTTTTCTTCACTGCATATTGCCAAGATTCCCTGGTTTCGTAGTCTTCTTCATCTCTTAAACGTTTGGCAGTATCTCTGATCTTTTTGTGAATTGGATCTTTGTTGAAATCCTGCATCCAGAACACCGTTTCGAGGTATTGATTTCTCATATGGTCTCTAAAAAGTTCATTCATGTCTTCATATGCGGCTAAACGAGCCTTTTCGGAGTCGTGTCCTTCTTCCATCAAGTCTTCTACTTTCTTGGTGTATTCTGCTTCGAGTTTGTCAAATGTTTGATTCTTGATCAGCTTCCATGGAGACTCTTGGTCATCTTCATCGTCAGTGCTTTCGTCCGTGGACTCTTCTGACGTGTTAGAGTCGTTACTTTCCTCGTTGCTATAGGCAGATTCGTGATTGCTTTCTTCTGTTACGTTGGACTCTGTATCCGATTCATTTGGCAAAGTATCTTCCATGTCATGTTTCTGATTCTTGTGGCGTACGAGATTGAAGTGACGATTGGTTGTGTATTCACAAAGGTCGCAGTGATACATTATGGACGTCTTCCTCTCTCTGGATTCGAAGAACGAATGACGATATATTACAGAACAAAGCTTTAAATAGGGTCAGATTGTGAATGTCGCTGCTCGCGTGCTCGTTTCACTGCTCGTGTGCTCATTTCGCTGCTCGTGCTGCTCGCGTGCTTATCTCGGGAATATTGTTGCTGCTGCTGCTGCTGCTGCTGCTGTGTGGTGGGAAAAGCTACATATTCGCTGTTTAAGGGTATGCTCACGTGTTCATTTGGCTGCTCGTACTGCTCGCGTGCTCATCTCGGGAATTTGAGAAGAGGATTGGGCCTTAAAGGGAGAGGAGAAGAGAAAAAGGAAAATATTTTTATTCATTTTTTTAATTTTTTTTTTATTATTATTTTTTTTTCAATTATTTTATTTTGTATATTTTTTTAGTCCCAGTCCCCATTCCCAAACCCGTGGTTGCTTCATGACGGGGAAAATAAAATATGTTTATGTGCAAATTAGTGTTTAATTTATTGCCTAATTGAATGAAAAGTATATAGATACAGGAAACAATAAAAGGAAAAAAATCAATAATGATACAGAACGAAATAAAACAATAAGTAGATAAAAACTAAATAAGTTAATGAATGGGAAGGGTACAACTCAAAACACGTCCTCCATCGTCCCATTACTGTCACACCATTTCACTACGCTCACAGTGCTCTACGTTCAGGACGCTGGAAGACAGGCATGAATATATTAGTCATGGTTGATTGCATGGGGCGATTAATTTATTCACACGTTACGTCATTACATATTCTATTATTGATTGGAATCATTTGCAGGATAAAAAAAGTGGTCTGAAAGTATAAGTCACGGTTGATTGCACGGGGGATGGAAAAATGAAATTTAACATAGGCCTTATGGGGCCAAAGAGACGAGATTCACTACTGGCCAATGTAAAAACTATGTTCCAGATGGGGCCATCTTGGATGAGGTATGGACCTACCAGATATATTTTTGGGGTGGGACCACCTAAGGACCATTGTGGCTTAGATTGGTTCTAATTGGACTAGTAGTTTCTGAGAAGAAGATCTTTGAATGTATATTCCATAGGGTCCAATGTTAAAACTATGTTCACACTGGCGGCCATCTTGGATGAGGTACAGACCTGCCGGATACCTTTTTTGGAAGGGACCATCTAAGGACCATTCTGACTAAATTTGGTTATAATTGGACTGGTAGTTTCTGAGAGGAAGATCTTAAAGTCTTTTCCATAGGGTCCAATGTTAAAACTATGTTCCCCGCTGGCAGCCATCTTGGATTAGGTACGGACCTGTTGGATA
>MJUU01030062.1:151211-179274 GCA_002080025.1 Modiolus philippinarum
AAAAAAATTCGAATAAATTAAAATCATCAGTTCATTAAGTTGTGTCTAAGATCAAAACATTCTTTTAAAAATTGTTTTCCTACAGAGTCATAAAAATATCCGGCATCACTATTAAACAGATAGCCAATGTCCCCGACTAAAAACTGGACTTTGGCAGCAGGCAACAAGTCTGAAAAATTAAAACCTAGGCCTTCATCGTGTTTGGTATTAAATAGACAGGAGAAGTTAAGACGAATTTCGTTGTAGACTGGACAGTCAAAAAAGACGTGCTCGAGATCCTCGCCAACCCCTGCATTGCACAAGTCGCATACATCATTTGGTGACATGTTCATTCTGTGCAAATATTTCTTTAGTGGAATAGTTTTGGTAACCAATCAGAAGAAAATGATTGTTTGAGATACTTTTGAAATAATTCCCAATCGGTATCTTCTGTTAATTTCCAGAAGAATCTGTCATTACTCTTTTGTAATGTTTTAACCTTCTTGTTGTTCGAGTTCGGCAAGCACGCACTTATTATTACATGATCACTGTGAAGATCATATTGACCGTCTTCGTCAATAAAAACTGATTTTACATCGTTCGCTAATCGTTTTGATAGTAAAATATAATCTAGAGTTGAACGCTGGTCGTTCAGAATTCTAGTGAAAAATCCCTTACAGCAACTTAGGGAGTTTACAGGGATAAGTTCGGTTGCCTCAATAAATTGTTGGAACCTACAACCGTTGTAACTATGACTGGCAGCAGACAAAATAGTAGTTCCTGTAAACTCACACTTTCTTACGCAGCGACCGTTAAAATCTCCTGATAAACATATTTCATAGCCAAGAGACACAAAAAGGGAACAGTTTTCCAATAACTCATAAAACATTCTATCAGTTAAATCCTTGTTTACCCCGTCATTTGGAAAATAAACAGTTCCTATTGCAGTCTTGACTCCATTTAAACGACCCAATATCCAAAAACGTTCAAATTCATCGTCTCTGCTATTATTCAAATTTATGTGGAAAGGTTGTATAAAGTGTGGAAAAACCATAACTGTCAACGGAGGAGACTGGTCTTTGAAAAGATTGGAGTTTATCTAAAACTTCAAGTATGTTTTGATATTCAACGTTCGATATTCAAAATTATGAATATCAAACGGCAAATTTTTACCATTTGCTGTTCGTTAGATATTTATTAAGTCTCCCAAACGTATTTTGGGGAGATTCATTGTTTTTACTCGTGTTTCTTCCGCCTCAAAATTTGTCCGACCATTTTCACAGAGAGAAATGCTCCAATCAAGACCAAACTTCACAGAAAGATGGATCCCTATCCAGAAAGGTGCAATCAGGTCTTGGCATTTTCAAAATGGCACTGATCCAACCAAGACCAAACTTCACAGAAAGATGGATCCCTATCCAGAAAGGTGCAATCAGGTCTTGGCATTTTCAAAATAGCACTGTTTGCCATGTGAAAATAAAAAAGGCGGGAAAATTGAAAGTGTTTTGAAAGAATTTGATGAAACTTTGCAGGAAAATTATCTAACATACTGGAAATTGGTTTCTGGTCTCCAAGACTTCAAAATAGAACCGTTGACAGACAAAATTGAGAGAGCTCAGAATTGAATGAAACTTCACAGAAAAGTGGCCAGACTCGTATAGAACTAGTTTCTTGCCCCAAATTCGGACTTGGGAGTTCGTTTGGGAGACTTTTCTATCAGCATCCTGATACAGTTATAGATTTTCATTTTATGAAATGTCTTACAAAAACACTATTCTATTGTAAGTTTTCATTCTTATAAATTACTGCAGAAGCAGAAATATTTGTATCGGATTAAATTTCGTTAATTCCCATGAATATAAAATTCAAGCAATAGAAAGTACTATCCATTATAGCAGTCTTTTCTCCCTCTCCACCTATATTGAACTCAATGAATTTGTCCACACGAAAAAGGTTTAAATGGTTAAATCCGCGAAACTTTATCCCACTAAAATAAATTACTATACAGTAAAGAAAACAGACTTGAATATCTAATGAATATCAAACGGTAAGAAGAAATCATGTAAACTGCTGTTAACTGAATAATAGAAAAATGAATACCAATCTAGGATTTTTCAGTTTGATATTCATCTGCGTTATATATTGAATAGTAGGTCCAAAAAGAATGTCAAAAATATATCGAACTGAAATAATTTCAGTTTGATATTCATCTCTGTTGCATAAATAGTCCGGAAACGAATGTAAAACTAATATCGAATTGGTTCAAATCCAAGTTTGATATTCATTGGATATTTTAATTGCGTTGTATACTGTCTGAACAGTCCGGAAGCGAATGTCAAGCGAATTATATCGAACTGAAGAAAAATATTAGAATGAATATTAAATGGTAAAAAACGTTTGATATTCATGTAAGCTGCTGTTACTGAATAAAAGATTATTATCAAATGAAATTTTTGTTTCGGTTCAAGTGTCGTACATGTATTCGGGGTATTCATTCAATGTACAAGGTAGATGAATATCAATTTATATTCATTTGATATTATACAATTAATGGCTTTCTTAGATTTATCAACCTGATAAAATGTGATATTCATCGAACTGTCCAACGAATTATATCGAACTGAAGAAAATCCCAGTTTGCTATTCAACTCTGTTAAATATTTGATAGAAAACCCCAAACCAATATCAAACTGAAAAAAATCCAACTTTGATATTTAATTCCGTTGTATACTGCATTCACAGTCCTAAAACGAATGGCAAGGGAATAGCAAACTAAAGAAACTTTGAATTTCCTTGTAGATCTTACTTTCGGCCATTATATGTGTTTCCTGTTATCTTTTCTATAATTCGATTGTAGGAACACATTGCCAGTTAATTTTAATGTTTGTTAACTATCCCAGATCCATGGGGGTAAATAACTTCAAGTCATGGATGAAGCGTTGTTTGACATCAAGCAATTCGGTGTTAGGGATCGTCTTGAACATATTAGCATCCCGTGTCCGGTATACAGTACCCTTCGCACCGTCAGAAAAAGTCGCAAGTTGTTGTTTAGATATTGCATAAAGGATAAATCCTCAGTTTCTATCTGATAGTCAGTCACTGCAACAAATTAATGTTCTCTGTCTTGGTCAGTTGTTTTATTGTAGCAGTTTTTTACCATAAATTTCACGGCAAAAGATTGGGGTTAATATAAACCCATCTGTTATAAACAATATCATAAAATCAGTCATATCATGTTTCTACAATTACATTATAATTCCCTCTAAACTCCAAATTATAGAAGGTTTCTGTCAAATTAAATGAAGAATTACACTGGAATTGATAGGTTTCCATCGTGGTCAAAACTATATATTTAATATCAAATGTTTTCTTACGCTTTAAATACCGGAAAGACAGTTTCTCATTACGATTTTTATAGAAGCGAATCAAGATCGTCCCAAGAGTCACTATTTACGTAAACTCTGTGACACATTAAAACCGACACATGCCAATAAAAAGTTTTTCCCAAGAATTACTTCCGATGAAAGGGAAAGAGTTCGCCAAACTACTTGATTAATGAAACTCTGCAAGCAATATGGTGTATTTTATATACGCATTCGCGATAAAGTAAACGAATCTAGATACTTATCTCGATCCTTTGCCTTTTAATACTGCAATTAAATCTTATTTCCATCTCAAGTGACTATCTATACCAAAACAGGAGACACGCAACACAGTTTTGAGGTTAGAAAGTGATTTTGAATGCTACATAAATAGCTACATGGGAACCTGGAGACATTAAAGAAGCCAATATAACACGAACTTGTAAAAAACTATATGGAGACCTTTCACTGAGGGAAAACAAGTGATTTTGAATACTATATAAATAGCCATGAGGACCTTGAAACAGTACATAACTACAAATGTATAAGAAGGCCTTTCACTTAGGAAAAACTAAGTGATTTTTAACAGGTATTAGTTTATGCCGCAAACAACACATCATGTAATTACAGTGCTGTTCAAAGTATCAAAGCTGCACGATGATGTCGTATATATTGTAATAGGTGTCCTCTAATACATTATTTTCCATATTTCGATAATTTAAACATGATTTAATGACAAAGGAATTTCCAATTAAAAATAATAAATAGACTAATTAATCAAGTGCTAAAATGTACAAAAATGTATGAGATCAGATTCTTTTGAATTTAGATTTTAACGACAAATCAAAGTATTGAATATGTCAGCATCATGTAAAACGAAAAGGTCATTTATGTGAATCTGAGCTTATCTTTTCTTAATGTGTGCATCATATTGCTGCATCTTTTGTAAAACTTTCAATTTTAATCTTGAAAACCAAAAATGTTCTCAGCGAACACCTGCACTACATTTGTCAAAGGTTCTCAAATAAGTCGATTACGAACATTAATGAACTTCAAAAGAAATCAAAGGGCATAATGAAGTAATTTTACAATAAATTACAATAACAATGATAAGTTTTTAAGTATATATAACTATAATTGTGCCTACTCACTTGGTTATGTACAGAAACTGACGGAATGTGACAGCATCGACTTCCGTAACAACAATGCACGGCTACAATGACTTCTGAATCATTACCACGCTACAACCACTGTCGGTACAACAACACGAGGACGAATAACCCTCTAAACTAAATGTTGATTGCCATTACATATATGTAGTATATTTGAGCGGCACAAAATTTGTAAATTCTGTATTTCTGTTTTTGCCATCCCTTGGTATCATCGATTGAAGCATTGCCCATCGTAATAATGGCATCATTTTCAAAAATGTTTTTTTTTCATGAGAACATTTTCAAATGATTAGGCGTCAGAACATCCATTATTGCATTCTTTCTTGTGGTTGTTCTGTATTAAGCATGTATTTCACAATTTGTATTTTTCGAGTAATTTTCTTTCATATATACTCGGTTATCTAAATTTTGGATTAAAGCATAACTTGGTTTTCACAATCGATTATTAATCTAACATTAAATTAATCTAACATTAAATTATCCAAATGTTTATAGACCAAAGCACATAAAAGCATCTCAGTGGCATGCATCATAGAGTATATATAATAAATTTCCTGTTATATTTTAAAAAGAATGTACCTTTCTTGAATTTCGAACAAAATCTAAAGAAATTGACGTTACTCCTTCACTTTATTTTCAAGACTTACACATTTCTATACAAAAGTAAGTGAGGACCGAACCGTCAATCCGGAACGAATAATCCGAGGACAATGGCAACATCGGAAACAACAAAGAAACAGAGACACAACATGAGAAAGGCACAGAAAAGAAAAATAACACACACATACAAACCATGGGTGCGATCAGGTGCGCCGGGAAAGTAAGCATCATATGCTTCTTATAAGACATGTTGAACATGTCAAATCCGGTAGTAAACTCAAATCCGTGAGAAGAAACAACAAGCTATGAAAAAAAACCCTGGAAAATGGGTATTTCCAACCAAAATTGTCATTGCTTGCATTTCAAAATCAAGCGCAGGATGTTATTATTTTTTTCTTGTTTATTGTCAACCTTAACATCTTTTTTACCCCTGATTTCCCAAAAAATGGTGGCAGCTACCTTAAACAAGAGGCTCTCAAGAGCCTGTATCGCTCACCTGGCACTTTGTTAACATAGAAATTTTATGTAAAAGAGTCATTAGTTAAACTATAATTCTAATATGCACAAGTAGTTTAGGGAGAAAATTAATGTTCCCATATATAGAGTCCAATGTAAAAACGAAGTTCCCTGATGGCGGCTACGTTGAATATAGCAGGGACCTGAAAAACACTTTTTTGCAGGGGATCACCAAAGAAATATTGTAGCCATATTTGTTTCTAACTAGCTCAGTAGTTTCAGTGGAGAAGATCTTTGAATCTGTTAAGTCCAATTTTCAAATTATGTTTCCCGCTGGTGGCCATCATAGAGCAGACCTGAAGATCACATTTTTTGCAGGGGACCAATCAAAGACTATTCTTGCCAAGTTTGGTTCTAATTGGCAGAGCATTTTCAGAGGAAAAGATCTTTAAATGTGTTTTCCCTATAGGGTTCCTTGTTAAAATATTTTCCCCGCTGGCGGCTCTCTTGAATATAGCGGGAACCTCAAAACCACATTGCCCCAGTAATTTCAGAGGAGAAGATCTCCCACAGTGTCCAATGTTAAAACTACGATTCTCAAGGGCGGCGATCTTGGATATAGTGTGGACCTGAAATACACCTTTTTGCAAGGGACTACCAAAGGACTAGTGTGGTAAAGTTTGGTTCCAATTGGCTCAATAGTTTCAGAGAAGAAGATCTTTGAACGTGTTTTCTCATAGGTTCCAATTGTAAAACTATGTTCCACGCTGGCGGCCATGTTGGATATAGAGCGAACCTGAAAAAAACACCTTTTTTGTAAGGGACAACATAAAGACTATTGTGGCCAAGTTTGGTTCCAATATTGGTCCAGTAGTTTCAGAGGAAAAGATCTTTGAATGTGTTTTCGCATAGGGTTCAATGCTAAATATATGTTTCCTGCTGGCGGCCATCTTGGATATCGAACGGAACCGAAAAACATCTTTTTTGTAAGGGACAACCCAAGAACTATTGTGGCAAAGTTTGGTCAAAATTGGCCCAATAGTTTCAGATGAGAAGATCTTTGAATGCAAAGTTTACGCCGGACGGACGGACGGACGAAAAGCGATGTCATATAAACTCACCCTGGCATAAGCCGGGTGAGTTAAAAAAAGAGAGAAAAAAGATAAAACAATTGATAGAACTGTTCATTAACGTTACATAATTGTAGCAGTGTGAACCCCAGGTTATGCATGATTTGCTCCATGTGTGACTGGTATCAGTCAAACCACCGATAAAACTTCATTGTTCAGTCAAATTCAGTCAGTGTCAATCCCTAGATCAACGTCCATCCTTACTCCCTGTTAAATCACGCTGATGGCCGCTAATCTTCCGTGGATGGTACTTGCAACAATTCTTCACTAAAACAATTAGTGGTCAGTCAGCTACCTTAAATAGACAATAAATGTTTAGTTGTGATGATGATAGTAGGGATCATTCATTTATGTGTTTGTTTGACAGCAGATGTAATGATACCAAATCAGTTTATGCAATCAAGCTCTTTAATTGTTTAATAGCACAATACAGTTTGTTTATAGCAAATGTAAAAAACATGCCTTTTGCAGTATTAAACAGAAGTTAGCACTGACATGAAGTCTTCAACAAAAAACCAAGAAAACATAAAGTTTGGTTATTTAATTTCTCTCGCTATGTTGATTTATAGTTTGTGAGTAGCAGGATTACATCCCAGCTCTTTTGTTTCAACTGGGGGGATGTGAGTAGGATCACCTCAACAATCTCACCCCAGCTTAGAACAAATGATATTTTTTACTTTTTTGGTTTTTTTTTTCAAGGCCAGATTTTGAGAACTGTTCAGTAGTTTTGGACTTAGTAAAATTTTACATTCAATAAAGTTTCTGTAGTTTAAGATCTTCGAACGTTGTAAAATGACATTGTTCATAGTGGAATTCGAACCAGGGTCTATCTTTTACTAGACTTCTGCCTTACCTACTACACCAAGAACTCGTTGGACTTTTGGTGTAAAAAAAAATCATATATAAAGAATCGTTGTGGGTTACAAAAAGGATATATATTATCATTATAGTATATAATATTTATTTCATGACATTATAAGCATGGACATTATTTTTCAGAATATATATCAGTTTTCCCTCACTTAATAAAATTGGCTGGGATCTAAATTAATTATCACACTCGGACTTAGTGTGGCTGTATAACCTCACCCCTCGGGCCTCCGGGATGATCTCATACAGACACACCGCTTTCTCATGTCACATGTCAAATATTGTATTTCTTAAACCCATTCTAATATGGCGCTCTTGAACAAACAGATGTTCTAAATCAATCAGAAAACGGTGCCCCCTAGATGCTTTTTTTGGGTCGTTTTAACCTGGATATTTGGATCTTTTTCATACCTGACGTAATTCATTTACTTAATATATTTTGTTAAAAAATAACATTTTTAAATATACGAATCGCCAAAATAGCCGCATTAAATAATGCCAATAGAAATTACAAACTTACTGACACTGAACTGAAATTAACACTGGAAATTAAACACGCCGTTACCTAGCAACGAGTGTTCTTTGTTTATAATTTCTTATCTATTTAACACATCATAATTTACAGTTTAATAACAAAATTTTCAATTGTTGTCGTTCCTAAATTTTATATTTCTTTCTTTCAAATATAAAACGATGAAATAGTCATATAATATTTTTAAATCAATAAATGTAACCATCTCTTTCGATTTTTGAAATAGCCGTATTCGATATTTCATAAAAGACTATATTATTTTATTAGCTTATTAGCAATTTATATTAAAAAAAATACGAATATGGATTTCCTTATGTTAGTTTATATTTTTTGCATGCAGTTTACCGACGTTTTTTATTTCTAGTTTTAACCCGATTTTGTTCTCTAAGAGCCGCTTCATATTTTTAAAACATTTGTTTGGATATTACAATAGACATAGATTATAACAATTGGGCTCTTTGTCAATTAGAACATTGTCAGACCTTATATGTGTCTTCACTTTTTACTTCGCTATCACTCGTTATAAAATATTGACAAATATAAGGTCTGCCCATGCTCTAATTCGCATAGAGCCTGCTTGCAATAATATATTTCAAAGTAGTAAGGACTTCAGCTAAGTATATCAGTACACTGTTCCAAAATACTAAACTAGAGGCTCAGAAACTGAGCCTGTATCGCTCACATGACAAAATGCTTCTATGCCATGAATGACAAAAAAAAATGATTTTTTCCCAATGGGGTATATTGCTAGCTATGTTCACTATTGGGGCCAATATTTTTGTCAGATATATTTAAATGAGTAATCTTTGCAAAAGACATTCCAATACAGATAAGTTCAATTTGTTTCAATAGTTTCAGAGCAGGTGATGAAAAGAATGATTTTCCCTTTGGCTCCAATGCTAAACTATGTATTGCGCTGGCAGCTATGGTTTTGGTCGAATCAAAATGAAAGGAGCAATGTTTGTAAAGGACCTTTAGTACATCATTCCTGTAAAGTTTAATTGAATTTGATTCAGTGGTTTCTGAGGAGAAGATGAAAATGTGATTTTCCCATAGGTCCTATGTTAAACGAAGTTCAGCGCTGGCGGTCATGTTTTTAATCGGATTGGAACGAAATGAGCAATCTTTGTACAGGAGCGTTAGTACATCATTATTGTAAAGTTTGGTTGAATTTGCATTAGTTGTTTCTGATGAGAAGATGAAAATAGAGTCCTATGTTAAACGAAGTTCAGCGCTGGCGGTCATGTTTTTAATCGGATCGGAACGAAATGAGCAATCATTGTACAGGAGCGTTAGTACATCATTCTTGTAAAGTTTGGTTGAATTAGCATTAGTTGTTTCTGATGAGAAGATGAAAATGTGATTTTTACTAACATTCCTATGTTTCACCGACGTTACGAACTGGCAGCCATGTTTTTGTTGGATTGGAATGAAATGAGCAATTTTTGTAAAGGACCTTTCAAACATCTTTCATGTAAAGTTTGGTTGAATTTGCTACATTCATTTCAGAGGAGAAGATGACAATGTGATTTTCCCATAGTGTCCTATGTTAAACTATGTTCAGTGTTTGCACCCATGTTTTTTATCGGATCGGAACGAAATGAGCAATCTTTGTAAAAGAATTTCCATACATCATTCCTGTAAATTCCTGTAAAGTTTGGTTGAATTTGCTTCAGTGGTTTCAGAAAAGAAGATGAAAATGTGATTTTTCCAATAGTGTTCTATGCCAAACGAAGTTCCGTGCTTGCGGCCATGTTTTTAGCTCACCTGGCTATGCAAGGGTGAGCTATTGCCATCACCTGGCGTCCGTCGTCCGTCCGTCCGTCGTAAACTTTTCATTTAAAGATCATCTATTCTGAAACCACTGGGCCAATTAGAACCAAACTTGGTCACAATAGTCCTTGGGTGGTCCCCTTTAATAATTGTATCCGGCAGGTCCGTACCTAATCCAAGAAGCCGCCAGCACTGAACATAATTTAACATTGGACCCTATGGGAAAGACATTCAAAGATCTTCTTCTCAGAAACTACCAGTCCAATTATTACCAAACTTAGTCTCAATGCACTGTAAAAAAATGCGCTTAGATCGTAAACACATATGAAACATGTTTAGAGCTAAACATGTATAGGAAAACGTTTAATTCTATTACAATTCTTGGTACGACGCGTCTCTAAACGATTCGTGTTTAGAAATTAAACCTGTAATGCCTTGGAAGTGCTTAGTGCCTAAACGTCAGGTGATTTTTCCCGCCAGTAAATACACAAACATCCCGATACACAAAGGCGACCTAGGTGTGTGCCTTGAAAATCTTCAAGAAACGGTCTCTTCGTGTGATTTGTTGCAATATACTGTGGTAAGTATTACTATTTATATCGGAAAGTTGGTGCATTTTGTCATTTTCAAAGGATATTTATTAGAATTATAGAAAATACATTTGTACATCGATTTCATACAGGAGAAAAGGGGGACGAGTGACGGGTGCATGTTTGATTCTTCATGGGAAACGTTTAAAATGCATACATAACCCTATGTACCACTATACTAGGTATACTATATATTATTTCTAAGATATACTAAAAATCCACTACATGCAGGATGAAAGGGCAACCTTACATCATTGAATGAAGTGTGTGTGTGTCACGGGGGGGGGGGGGGGGGGGGTATGTAATGTGATGCACCAAAGAGCACGTGACAAGAAATATGGTATTTATTTTAATCTTTGATTATCTTTTATATTTTCACAGTAAATGTTATCAAGATGCTTATTAAATTTAGTCATTCTTTCTTTTTCAGTCAAGCAATATGACATTAATCTCCAAGAAGAACGAAGCCCCTCGGCTTAGTTTGATCTACAACGAAGATCATTCTACCATCACGTGTTTTCTGGTTGGGGAAAGAATAAGTATTCAGGCTGAAGACAAGTTAACCATAGTTATATAAGGTCACTTTTAGGCTTTTATGTTTGGGACATCATATCTTCACAGATTTATCTACGTGTATTACAAGACAGAGACAATACATTTTACATGAGTGCCAATAACAAATTGAATGAAGACACAGACAATGGATTTTATGAGTGCCAATAACAAATTCAGAAAAGCTAAATTCTAAGACAGAGACAATGTATTTTATATGAGTGCCTATAACAAATTCAGAAAAGACAACTACAAAGACAGAGACAGTAGATATTTTTTGATTGCCAATAACAAATAAAATGACGGCTAAATTCCCAGACAGAAATGAGTGCCTATATCAAACTAAGAAAAGGCAAAAATACAGGACAGAACGAGGATTTTATGTCAGTTCCAGTTGCATAAAAATTGAGGCTTATCATGGCTATATTTCAAGACAGAGGCAAGAGTCAGATAATAGTATTGTGACATGAGCATGAAATTTTGTTAAAAATGATGCTTTAAATTAATTGAATTTAAAATATAATTGCTGTATATTTATTATTTAGTACTGAAAAGTATATATGTCTGAGTAATGCAGTGAAAAATATGACTTTAGAGAGGTGTTTTGGTTGTATAAAAAATGTATCTTAACATGTGTGGAAATTTTGCTGACATGTTACAGTTTCTTAAAAAAGTTAAACCATCCTTCAAGAGTGAGCTCAATACACTTAAAACTGAAAAAGGAGCAAAGTCAGAGGTGTGGTACAGAAAAGAAAATTGTAATTTGGACACATTTTTTGTATCATGATGCTATGGGGTAAATGTACAAAAAGATATTATGGAAAACAAAGTTGCAATAAAAAAGTAACAACTAGACTTCTCTATTTCAAAATAGCATCAAGTTACACTTCATTGTACTTCATATCAATGCATATTACTGATTAGATGTGAATCCTTGAAAACTGTGCGTGCACAGAATAAAGCATTTACAGCTTTCATTCAAAAGTGGTATTGCACTTGTTTTTTTTCTATGGTATTGGTGGGGTATTTTCTTGTTTCTTGAACAGCTTCAGTGTCCGAAATCACAGTAGTTTTTTTATGTGGATGAGAAAAGCTTCAAGGTGTTTAATTTCTAAACACTATGAAATGAGTCATGTCCTCATACTAAACACTTCAAACGAATACATGTTTAGAATTTAAACACTTCCCTAAACATGTTTAGACACAAAACATGTTCAGATATAAGACATGTAACAAATATGTCTACAAGGGAAGTGTAAAGAAAAACGTTTAGGCCCTAAACACATTTTTTACAGTGTGCTCATCCAAAAAAGGTATCCGGCAGGTCGGTAACTCATCCAAGATGGCTGCCAGCAGGGAATATAGTTTTAATATTGGACCCCATGGAAAATACATTCAAAGATCTTCTCAGAAACTACTAGTCCAATTAAAACTAAACTCGGCCACAATGGTCCTTAGATGGTCCCTTCCAAAAAAGTATCCGCGCAGGTCCTTTCCTCATCCAAGATGGCCGCCAGCGGGAACACAGTTTTAACATTGGACCCTATGGAAAAAACATTCAAAGATCTTCTTCTCAAAAACTACTAGTCCAATTAGAACCAAACTAAGCCACAATGGTCCTTAGGTGGTCCCATCCAAAAAATGTATCTGGCAGGGCCGTACCTCATCCAAGATGGCCACCATCTGGAACATAGTTTTTACACTGGCCCAATTGATTTAAAGGGGGGACATCTACCCAAATTTTTGAATTTTTATTTGAATTGTGGTCTGAATGTTTTAATTTCAGCAATATGTATTGCCTTGATTATAAGGGGAATCCTTGCCCAAATTTTTTCAATGGTGTTCTGTTATGGGTTGTAATGGATGGTGGATCTTTCGGTTGACATGGAAACCAAACAAGAATACTGTAATCTTAGAAAAAAGTATTCTGCTTAATTTTATGTTTTGTTTTTCCTATTGGAAATGCCTTTTATCTATGTCAGCCATGGTCCAGGTGAGCGATACAGGCTCTTGAGAGCCTCTTGTTTGGCGACTCAAAACGAAATGAGAATTCTTCGGAAAGGACCTTCCATACACCATTCCTGAAAAGTTTGGTTGAATTTACTTTAGTATTTTTTGTGGAGAAGTGAAAATTTGATTTTTCAAATAGGGTCCTATTTAAACCTAAGTTCCTTGCTGGCAGACATGTTTTTATTCGATGAGAACGAAATGAGCAATCTTTGTAAAAGGACCTTTAGTGCATCATTCCTGTAAAGTTTGGTTGAATTTGCTTCAGTGGTTACAGAAGAGAAAATGAAAATGTGATTTTTTTCCATAGGGTCCAATGTTAAATCTAAGTTCTGCGCTGATGGCCATGTTTTTTGTCGGATCGGAACAAAATGAGCATTCTCCGTGAAGGACCTAGCATACATCATTCCTGTAAAGTTTGGTTGAATTTGCTTCAGCAGTTTCAGAGGAGAAGATGAAAATGTGAAAAAGTTTAACGGACGGACGACGGACGCCAAGTTATGGCAATAGCTCACACTGACCCTTTGGGTCAGGTAAGCTAAAAAGGCGTCTTCGCAAATTTATGTACTATATGTAGGGACGAACATATCTACAGCCAAGTTAAATAGAAAATCCAGTGTAAGGAGCAGAAAAAAAACCACCTAGATAGGTGAATGTCATTTTGAAATGGCTCGAAATGATGTAAATATTCCCTTCATAAATATCTGACTTGAAGAATAAAATGGAAGGCGGTTTATATAAAAAAAAAAGACTTCTATATTATAAATGTTGAACGGAAATGTTTCTATTATGTCTGATGCCGGTATGTCTGAAATGGTATGAAATAAATCATAACCATAATTATTTGTTACTGTGTGAATATTGCAACAAAATGAAAACCAAAAAGTGATGATCACCATAAATGTATTCTGTGGAGTCGTTTGATGGTTTTGAGAATGAATGTTTGTAGAATGTCCCTCGTTAACACTTTAATTTTACTGCTAATTTTATATGAACTTCAGTGTATCTCCATGAATGTTGTCGGTGCTAAAACAATGAGCGTGATCAATAAACCCATGTTGTTGATGATCACCCCCATATATCGTAAAAGCTGATGGAATCTCATTTCCACAAAGCATGACTAGTGTCATTTAACTTCAAAGAGATCAAAGATATTACTCCACGATAAAAACATAATAAACGTGATGTATATATATGGAATTCTGTCAGTACAATAAGAGAAGGGGTTAACCTACGGACATTTTGTTCCAACACGTGCAGAAATGTACATTGTAGCCGTACTTGTCAAGCCTTGTCAAAGTACTGTCATTGAAATATTTCAGTGTTAAATCCTTTTCAGACATTTTCCTGTATAAGAATTGTTTGACTGCCTACCTTTTTCCAATGATGGTATTTGTGGCAAATAAATTGCAGTTAATGTAACGTAAGTCAGAAATATGTTGGTCATTGTCTTATAAAATTTTAATTTCTTGATATTCGGGTTATTGAATGTGGTTTGTTTCCATTGAGGTTCCCAACTGTGTTGAAAACCGTACGATGACTCCTAGATGCTTTGTTTTGGGTCGTTTTAACCTGGAGATGGGATGTTGCCCATATTTACCCCATTTCCTTTCTTTTTATATTAAACACAGATGGCCAACAAATGATATCGTGATATTCTGGGGCTGACAGTTCAGACAGGCCTGAAAGTACTGGACAACTGGTATACTGATTTCCTGGAACTAACAGTTCGGACAACCTGAAAGTACTCGTGACATCCCGGGGGCTAACAGTTCAGACAAACCTGAAAGTATTGGACAACTGGTATATTGATTTTCTGGGACTAACAGTTCATACCAACCTGAAAGTACTCGTGATATCATCAGGGCTAACAGTTCAAACAGACCTGAATGTAATTGACAACTGACATCGTGTATGCTGGAGAATAACAGTTCAGACAGGCCTGAAAGTGCTGGACAACTGGTAAATTGATTTTCTTGGACTTACAGTTTGGGCTAATTTGAACGTACTCGTGATATCCTGTGGGCTAAGAGTTCAGACTGACATGAAAGTACATGACAACTGGTATCGTGATATTCTGGGGACTTACAATTCAGAGAGGCCTGAAAGTACTAAACAACCGGTATATTGATTTCATGGGACTTACTGTTCGGACAACCCTCAAAGTACTCGTGATATCATGGTTGCTAACAGTTCAGACAGACCTTAAAGTCCTGGACAACTGGTGTCGTGATATCCTGGGGACTAACAGTACGGACAGACCTTAAAGCACTGGAAAACTGGTATCGTGATATCCTGGGGACTAATAGTTCGGACAGGTCTGGAAGTATTTGACAGCTTGTATCGTGATATCCTTGGGATTAACAGTACGGACAGACCTGAAAGCACTGGAAAACTGGTAATGTGATATCCTCTGGAATAACAGTTCAGACAGCCCTTAAAGAACTGGACAACTGGTATCGTGATATCCTGGGGACTAACAGTTTGGACAGGTCTGAAAGTACTGGGCAACCCTAGGAGTAAACAGTTCGGACAGGCATGAAAATACTTAAAAAATGTATCGTGATATCATGGTGCTAACAGTACGGACAGGCTTGAAAGTATTGGGCAACTTGTATCATGATATCCTTGGGACTAACAGTTTGGACAGGCCTGAAAGTACTAGACAAATAATATAGTAATATCCCTGGGACTAACATTTCGGACAGGCCTGAAAGTATTGGACAACTGGTACGTGATATCATGGGGCTAAAGATTAGACAGGCCTGAAAGTACTGGGCAACTGGTTCCTAGGGACGAACAGTTCGGACCGACCTGAAATTACTCGTGATATCCTAGGGCCTAACAGTTCGGAAAGTACTGAAATTACTCGTGATATCCTAGGGACTAACAGTACGGACAAGCCTGAAAGTACTGGACAACTGGGGGTAACAGTTCAGACAGGCCTGAAAATACTAAACAATTAGCATCGTAATAATTTGTGGACCCTGGGGGTAATTAATCAAACGAGGTTTCAGTTTATTAAGATGAACATTAAAGAAAGATAATAAAAGATACGAAAAGGTTATTAGTATAGATAACAAAGTCATGGAAAACCATATATATTCTGAATAAAATTATAGTATCTCTTACAGCTGGCGTTTACGTAAATTTCACAGCGTTTTGCAAAAACCTAAGGCATACCTCTGTCTTAAACTGAGTTTTGCTTGTCATTTAGATTGTTCTCTATCGATAGTTACACATATTTCCGGCTAGGGTCTTTGACAGGTTTTTATTCGATTTGCATTGAAGAGACAATCTACAGAAACAGTAAGTTCGATATTTTAAAATGACAAAAGACAAACAAAGACCTTGTTGACTTGTTTACTAGCAAAAATACATAATATTTTGAAGATGTCTACTTTTAACTATGTTGAAATTCTAAAAAAAAATAAGCATAAGATTACTGTTCACATTTACTTATCTTAATTTAAGCAAAACATCTTTATTTTTTCAAGCTCTACCGACCTACATATAATTTTCAAATAGACTATCGTATCGTAGGTATGATTACTAATTGGTAATTAATGAATTTTAATCTTTGCCTGAGGCTGTGTTGTTAAATACGAGAAATAACCGTAGACTGAAACAAAACTTACAGTAATTTAATTATTTTGTCATAGTAATATTCCAAACATGCATTCATAGCATCCCTAACAGCCTGTGCATAGGTTATTTTGGAAAATTGTACTAAAACTAAGGAGTTACTCACTAATGCATAGTTCTATCATTAGCTGACTTTGGTTTATTTAGATCCTGTAGTATGCTCCCTATCAATACTTATACTTATTTCGGGCTGACGGGTCTGCGAGTGGTTTTAATTTGATCTGCATGAAAGAAACATGCGAAATGTTCATTTTTTTTTGTTTAACCATGTATTTGTAGAGACTTTGTCTCGTGTACATTTACTCAATATCCTTTCAGTGTTTATCAAAAATTATTATAATTACTTTGGGGTCATTGAATCAAAGCATTGAGTTCTTTAATACATTTAAAAAATATTGAATATTGTGTTTTTTAAGTAATATTATTTGCTTTTTTATAACTCATGTGATATTTTAGAACTCTTGCGTAAATAAAAAATGCAAACTGAGCTTTTCTTCAAAATAGATAGACCATTGTGAAGATCAAAGGGTGATAAATTAATTCGGGTATATTTGGAACTCACTTTCACAAGAAAACAGTTAAGGGACACAATACTTTGGCGATCCTACTATAAATGACTGAAAATAATTTTTTTGTCATAGATTTCAAAATTTTATTTGAAAAGAATCGTTTAAACTAACATTGTAGATCTAAATCGTAGTTAAAATTGCATCCACTGTGCTTTAATTGAAATGCATTTACAAGAAAGCAGCTCTTTTGTTATTAGTCTTTTTTGGCATAAGAAATGAACATTGTTGTATTTTGGTTATTATATTATGACGTAACGTATCCACATGTAGTAATTACATGTAAACAGTAAACTGATATAAACAACAAATTAATTAAGTGTTTAATAAGGACATTGTATTCTCTAATAAATTTGGAAACAACAAATTTTAACAATTATATTTCTCAGTACAACGCCATAGTTCAATCTCCTTTGGTCATCGTATTTTAATTCTGAACCTTTTATGCCACAGCATGGATAAAGTATATTTTGTCCCTAGCCACAGGCATACCATGAATAAAAAAACTGTAACAATAAACCCAAACCATAACACTTATAGAAAAACCCACTAAATATATACTTTTACAGCAATTCAAATGATAATGAAAATATAAATGTTACAAATAAAACAGTGACTGTCCAGTTCTGTTGCGTGCAGCGAGTCAGTAAATATATTTCGGGATTGGATATGTTCGACAATTATTTGTTTTTCGGGGGTAAATGTGTTTCTTCTATTCTTGACTACTTGACATTAATTAGAGTTTGTAACTCCATAAAATACTTAATTTCCGTATTGTACAACGTAAGTAATGAAATTTTTTAGCATGGATATTTCAATTCATCAAAAGACACGTGTTATTGTGGGAAATCAATGAAGATTTAGACGTCTATATGAAATGGACGAACAGCAGTTTACTTCATATACTAAGTGCACAGTAACATAAAAGGTGCGAGTTTTATTACATACAGGATGTACAAAAGATATAAAGGAAGGTTTGCAGTTGTATTTAATGACAACAGCAGAACATGGTTAACAAACCTTAACGAGTTTTTTGTTGCATTTGATAATATGTTATATATAATACAATTAGGTCGTATTTGTTAAGATCGCTGTATATTACTTTCAGTGTGCACCAATGATGTTCTAATTTTTTGTAATAAAAGAACCGTAATGGTGACAAACAAGTAACTCTAAAGACCCGTATTGTCGATCATGTATGTTGTTTATAAGTTTCAGTTATGGTGTGTTTGTTCTTGACAGAATATCTCATATGGATACACTATAATACTTTCAAATTTAGATTTCTTTTGTAATTTCCAAATGATATTCTAACCAGCATCTCACTATTTTAGTATGTCAAATTTCTGGCAATTGTGTAGATAGGTGTCTTTTGATTGTCTTCTGATGGTTTTTCCGTTGGACAACGGATGACAGCATTTGTAAGAACACCTTGTCAGTTAATTTAATGTTTGTTAAACACCCCGCGTCCATGAGTAAACAGAACAATGGATTCAGCCTTGTTCGACAATTAGCAATCCACTCAAACCTGCGCTATAGGCAGTGTTGTTCTTCCGTAAATGGTGGTTTACAGTGGGAGATGATCCATGTGAGATCGATGCACGCGACCTCATCTCACACCAGTAAATGACCAACCAGACGTCTTGATTTTTGTGATACAACAATCGTAACCATGGCCAACTGACGTCACAATGTAAAGAATACTCAAATGGCGACAACGTTGTTCAAACAGTAAAGGCTAAGACGTTTCTTTTCGCTTTTTACGGAAGAAATAGGATCTAAATTAAAGATCGGGATATCTTTCACTCGTGTAAGAAATTCTACGTCTGTTACGCTCCACTCGAGAAAAGACGAAATTTCTCACACTTGTGAAAGATATCCCAATCTTTAATCTGACCTGATGCAAGATCCTATTAAACTTGTTGAAGGCCTTGTGGTGACTCCAAGATGAAGAAAAACAATGAAACCGTTATTCATTTGCTAGGTCTTATTATGTATTTATAGACTTTGTCTCGTGTGTATTTACTACATGTTCTTTCATTGTTAATTGAAGCATAATATGATGTCCAAAATGGACACAGTAGTTTGGCAATGTAATCATATTAATATCAATTTTGTGATTTATAAAATGTTTAACTTACACAGCATTCTATTTTAATCTAGTGTCAATAAACCTTCACTCTGTTGTTACAAATGTCACCAGCTGTGCTTTATAAGAAATGCATTTACAATCAAATTATCTTGCCAATAGTTCTTAAGACTAACAGCCAAAAAATCTTTACCTTCATGAACACTGTAAGTTAATTATTATGGTGTGACGTAACATATCCACATGACATAATTGTACATATAAAGTTAATTTCTATGGTCTGACGCAACATATCCACATGACATAATTGTACATATAGAAAAAGTTGATATAAAAACCAAATTTATTCTGTAATTAATGTGTAAACAACTGCTTTCAATTTGTATGAAAATGACGAAGACAACGTTAACGTGCGGAACTAAAGCACTAGCAGTGAAAGTGACATCAAGTGCTCCGGATAGGAAAGTAAGACCAGCTTCGTAAACGGCGCCCGTCACAGTATCAGTGAGCCAATACAGGTTAAAGTTACAACAGTGAAAAAAGTAAGGACATCAAGTCTAGATGAATTGTCTTTTTACCGACACGTAATATTTTTAGTGATGTTGCCGTTAAGGCCACGGAACTTCTTCACGAATGACAGCTGGAATGGAACTTCTACATGGATGACAGTTGAAATGGAACTTCTCCATGGATGACAGTTGAAATGAAACTTCTTAATGGATGACAGTTGAAAAAAAACACTGAACGTATACATAATTTAGCAGCTTCTGGGACAGTGAAAATGGAGAGATCGGTATAACGTTGTCAAGGAATGTAAAGTAGAAAGTCAAAATCATCACTTTTGTCATAAATATTGGAGTTCCAACGCCAAATTTACAAAAATATTGTGTTACTTGCTTTTCACGAAGCAGTGTATATTGAAAAACTCGAAAGATCTACTTGACATCTTAAACTCTAGATCATTATCACGTTGTAACTACATCAAAACCTTTTCTTCACACTTCATACCACATTCCTCATCAACAACTAAAAACTCGGCTCAAAGATGTTTTTTTTCTGTAAAAACGGAGAACGAAGATGTAGGTACATTGTTATAGGTAGAGAACAAGCTTACTCTAAGAAATGTATCTACGAATCGGAGAAAAATATAAAGAAAAAGATTTGATCAAAATGTAAGTTTCTGATAGGCAATATGTTTATCGAATTTTGGAGGAATTGTTTTAAAAAAAAATTGTTTTTCGAAATCTCAATTGGCACAAACTGTGACCTATTCTAGCCTATCTGCAGTTTCTCCACTCTTGTGAGGCTGAATTCATCGAAGGGCTTCTTCAAAATTAAGATAAAAAATAGCCAAATCCTTTGATTTAAGCTTCCGTTATATACATAATATTTTGTTACTAAAAACCCTTGCATCACCCTTGCCAATATATTACACCACAAAAATGTAAAAAACAAAATACCTCCATATTTTAAGGACACGTCAGTTTCAATCATTTCATATACGTATACTTCACCGATAACATCCAAGATTTTCAACCATAAACGTGTATTGCAAAACCTTACCACCGACGACCACACGTCTAAACCACCCGATTGTTCATGTCCAAATTCTCATTACAGATATAGTCCCTGTTGTCAAGTCATAACGGGAGACTTGAATATCCTTGAAAATCCGTCTCTCCGTGCAAAGGGACCAAAATTCCATGAACCACGATGCATCAACTGGGATCAAACTTTTAAACTACTTGTGGATGCTGTAGAGGGCTATGCCAGAAAAAGGATTAAACGTGAACAAGATGAAGACCTGAATTCTCTTTCGAAGTGGGTTAAGGCTGTGAGGTCCATGATTCTTAAACGAATCAGTCAGCTACGAGGGTGAATGATAACTAAAGCATCATCCATTTTCAAAAATGCCGTTGTTGCCAGATACTTGTCCTCCATTTATGACAAATATGTCGTTGTTCCGGCAGATAAGGCCCCCACAACATCATTTTCATTTGTAAAAATCATCACATCGATTGTTTAAAGAAAGAACTAGGCATTGGCAATACCCAGGGCAATCCAACATACACAGCTACTACTCTGTCTAAGGAGGAGATATTGCAGAACCATAGATCTGTTTTGCTTTCTTTCGGGATTTCATGTCTAAGGAGGAGATATTGCAGAACCATAGATCTGTTTTACTTTCCTTCGGGATTTTAACCAAAGATGAAGACACTGATCTCCCCTCCTTGTACTGGGTACCAAAATTACACAAATGCCAATACAAACAACGGTACATCGCTAGATCTGCTAAATGTTCTACAAAACCTATTTCTAAGATATTAACATCCATCTTGACATCCGTAAAAGAGGGCCTTCAAAAATATTGTGATACTAGCTTTTCAGGAAGTGGTGTAAATGAAATGTGGATATTAAAAAAACTCTAAGGATCTGCTTGACATCTTAAAATCGAGATCATTATCACCCTGTAACAGCATTAAAGTTTTGACTTTTCCACGCTTTATACTACAATTCCTCATGAACAACTGAAATCACGACTGAAAGATTTAATTCACAGATGTTTCTCCCGCAAGAACGGCGAAGGAAGATACAAATGTAAAAAATGGATAACAGGAAACACCTACAATGGCTGAACATTATAATTACATGCCACAATCTGCTATGGAACTACACACGAAGAACACGAATAAGACAAAAGACAAACGTAGACTCGGAACAGCGAGATCTGTTTCTTCACTCTTATGAGGCTGAATTCATTGAAGGGCTTCTTCAAAATAAAGACAACTGGCCCAGTCCTTTAATTTCAGCTTCCGTTATATAGATATTTTATCATTAAACAACCCTCGCTTTGGTGATTTTCTTCATCTTATTTATCCAATAGATCTTGAAATTAAGGATACTACAGATACTTCCACATCGGTTTCGTTCCTCCACCTTCATCTTGAAATTGACAATAGAGGTACATTACAAACTAGCCTGTATGACAAACGCGATGACTTCACTTTTCCAATGGTCAACTTCCCTTTTCTTTATAGCAACATTCCAAAAGCACCAGCATATGGAGTTTACATCCCACAACTCATTCGCTACTCAAGGGCCTGAGGTCGATAAATTGACTACCTTGATAGAGCTCGGTTGCTTACAAATAGGCTACTTAAGCAACGGTATGTTGCCCATAACTTGAGGTCATCACTACAGAAGTTTTACGGTCGACATCACGATCTTGTGAACACACAGATCTTTCTCTTTGCCACTAAAAATTGTTTTTCCTCTACCGGATTTGACTTTACTACCGGAGTTGACATGTTCAACACGACGGGTGTCTTATAAGAAGCAGGAGCTGCTTACTCTACCGGTGTACCTGATCACCCCCCATGGTTTTTTTTTTATTAAGGTCCGTGTTGTTCATTTTTTGTATATGTCCGTGTCTTTTTTTTTCTGTGCCGTGCCCGTGTTATGTCTTTGTTTCTTTGTTTTCCCGACGTTGCCATTGTCCTTGGATTGTTCGTTTTAGACTGACGATTCGGTTCTCACTTACTATACTTAAATACTTCCAAATCAGTCTCATTCCTTGGCCTTCATCTTGAAATTGACAACAGAAATAGAGTAAAAACTAAGCTGTATGACATATGCGATGAATTCACTTTTCCAATTGCCAACTTCCCCTTTCTTTGTAGCGATATTACAGAAGCACTCGCATATGGAGTTTATATCTCTCAATTTATTCGCTACTCAAGGGCCTGCGACTTCCTTGTTAGACACAGTCACCTATCTATCTAAATCACAGCCAATGCTATGAAGGGAAAAAGTTTAGAGGAACGTCCGGATATGATTTTGAGGAACCTTGAAAAATGGTAAACAGAGCTCTTTTTTTGTGCCTTGCTATGTTTTAAAGCACAAATTAATAAATCTAAGAATGTTATCATACCCTCCGACGATTCCCTTGTAATGTTCAAAAATATCTTCTCAATTTATTGTCTAATAATCGATGTAGAACGTTTGGCAATCGGAGCCGGAATATTAGTATCTGACCCCCTCTTATTGCCAAATGCTCTAGAGTGACGCATTAATGACAAAATAAAAAGTCATTCTGCTTCATAACATGCTAATCTTAGAAGGTATAATGACATAACATCGCACGAAACATAAAAAGAGCTTTGTTTACCATTTTGTAAGGTTCCTCCAAATCATATTCGGACGTTCCTCTAAACTTTTTCTCCTCATAGCATAAGCTGTGATTTAAATCGTTTGGTGGCCGTGTTAGAGCTCGGTTGCAAACAAAAAGGCTCCTTCAACAAAGGGTATGTTACCCATAACTTAAATCATCACAGTAGAAGTTGAAGGGTCGACATCACGATCTTGTGGACCGCTAAGGGATATATATTTCCCAGATGACAACATATTTTTCCGTTTAAAAGTTTTAGATTGTTATTTCCTGTACTGGATTTGACCTACCGGTTCAACTCGGCGGGTGTTCCATGCTTACTCTACCGGTGCGCTTGATATAACCAATGTTTTTTTATTTAGTCCGTGTTTTTCATCTTTGAATGTGTGTACACGTGTATGTGTGTGTATTCATTTTTCTTATCTTTGTCGTTCTTATGCACGGCCATCTAAATCACAGCCAATGCTATGAAGAGAAAAAGTTTAGAGGAACGTCCGGATATGATTTGGAGGAACCTTGAAAAATGGTAAACATCATACCCTCCGACGATTCCCTTGTAATGTTTAAAAATACCTTCTCAATTTATTGTCTAATAATCGATGTAGAACGTTTGGCAATCGGAGCCGGAATATTAGTATCTGAACCCCTCCCCCCCCCTTATTGCCAAATGCTCTAGAGTCTCGAATTAATGAAAAAATGAAAAATACAATACAGTTAGAATATGTTCCTTGATCTGGCCGGTGGTTTAGCGACAAGTACTCTTTGACTTGCATTTCTCACTTTTGACTCACAACAGTTCCTATTTTCGGCGGTGTGAGAATTCCTAGTCTGAAACAAATACAAAAAATATTAACGTACAATTTACTGACAAATTTCGTCATTAAGGTATGTCGTCTTAATCTGTCCTCATTAGTGGTCATTGGTGTATTTTGAATTCACAAAATTGCATAGAAAAATGTTGTTCAAAATATATAACAGTTTAGGCCAGGATATAGCTGAAATATTGCTGAAGTTGGCAAAAAACATCAATCAATCGATCAATCATAGAAAAATGCAACAAAAATCGTCTTTTAAAATACAAATACCAAAGTTGCATAATAAACAGTAAATTTCATTATGCTGTACACGTGTCTCAATTAGTACCTCCTCATCAGCAGCATAAAAATATAAATTTAAATATGGCGCGTTCGAGTATACATTCCATATTTTATGACGTTACAGAAACGGGCATAACTCCTTGTGTAAACACACGAATAGAGGACGATACTTCTGTGTGGATTTTATGGTGAAAATGATGAGAAATAAAATAAAAAAACTAGTGGAAGTGCGAGACAAGGGAATCTCAGACACCATTGGGTAAGATTTCAATCATCTCGGACTCAGCAAGCTTCGTCCAAAACTAAAAACCTTACCTTTGGGATTTTAAACAAGGATGAAGACACTGATCTTCCCTCCTTGTACTGGGTACCAAAATTACACAAATGCCCATACAAACAACGGTGAATCGCTGGATCTGCTAAATGTTCTACAAACCCTATTTCTAAGCTATTAACATCCATCTTGACATCCGTAAAAGAGGGTCTTCAGAAATATTGTGATACTAGCTTTTCAAGAAGTGGTGTAAATAAAAAAATGTGGATATTAAAAAAACTCTAAAGATCTGCTTGACATCTTAAAATCGAGATCATTATCACACTGTAACAGCATTAAAACCTTTGACTTTTCCACGCTTTATACTACAATTGCTCATGAACAACTGAAATCACGACTGAAAGATTTAATTCATAGATGTTTCTCCCACAAGAACGGCGAATGAAGATATATTAGTACATTGTTATAGGCAGAAAGCAAACATACTTTGTGTAATACGACTCAGAATCACAGAAAAAAATATATCGAAGAAGAAGTGATTATAATGTTATATTTTCTGATCGACAATATATTTGTCCGCTTTGTAGGACTTGTTTTTCAACAGACTATCGGAATTCCAATGGGCACAAACTGTGCACCTTTTTTAGCCGATCTATTTCTCCACCCATACGAAGCTGAATTCATCGAAGGGCGTCTTCAAAATAAAGATAAACAAGAAACGGATGTCGATACGACATCAAACCTTGTTTTCCTTTACTATTTGAATGCAGAAATAGGTACTTGTGTGAGAAGCTGTTTAACGTATGCCTCCTCTCATCAAGTCCAGTGTATGCCATCACTCTTAAAAATCACTAAAAAGTTTCTTTACTTAAAAGTTAAACAAAGGGCATATGGTCAAAACACCCTTAGATTTCTTAGTTCAAAAGGGCATATTTCCTGGAAAAAATTGAATGATGACAAATCCTCGACAATATGCTCATCTACATATGATGTCCTTGCTACATACAAAATTTCATGAAATTCCATTGAACTGTTAGAGGAGTTGCGCTTACAAGCACATGGTCAAAGCACCTATAAATTCCTAAGTTCAAAGGGGCATAACTCCTAAAAATTTGTACAATGAAAAATCCCCTACAATATGCACATCTACATATGATGTCCTTGCAACATATACAGTTTCATGAAATTCTGTTGAACGGTTAAAGAGGAGTTTCGCTTACAAGCAAAATTTCAAAACACCTATTAATTTCTTAGTTCAATGGGACATAACTCCTGGGAAAATTGTAGGATGAAAAATCCCACATTATATGCACATCTACATATGTCCTTGCTACATACAAAGTTTCATGAAATTCTGTTGAACTGTTACAGAGGACCTGCGCTTACAAGATCTGGCAGCCGCCCGCCCGACCGCCCGCCCGTCCACCCGACCGCCGTACATCAGCATTTCAATAACCGGATTTCCCAACGGGAACACCCGTTAAAAACTGGCCCAGTCCTTTAATTTCAGCTTCTGTTACATAGATGATATTTGATCACTAAACAACCCCCGCTTTGGTGATTTTCTTCATCTAATCTATCCAAAAGAGCTCGAAATTAATGATACCACAGATTCTTCGACATCAACCTCGTTCCTTGACCTTCATCTTGAGATTGACAAAAGAGGTACACTACAAACTAGGCTATATGATAAACGCGATGACTTCACTTTTCCAATAGTCAACTTCCCTTTTCTTTGTAGCAACATTTCTAAAGCACCGGCATATTGAGTTTACATCTCCCAACTCATTCGTTACCTAAGGGCCTGTGGTCGATACAGTAACTACCTTGATGAAGCTCGGTTGCTTACAAGTAGGCTACTTAATTAAGCAAGGGTATGTTGTCCATTACCTGAGGTCATCACTACGGTCGACATCACGATCTTGTGGACCGTTATGGGATATCTGTTTCCCAGATGACAACAGATCTTTCTTTTTGCCACTAAAGTTTGTTTTTTCTCTACCGGATTTGACTTTACAACCGGAGTTGACATATTCAACACGGGGTGTCTTATAAGAAGCAGGAGATCCTTACTCTACCGGTCCACCTGATATCATCTATGGTTTTTTATTTGGTCCGTGTTGTTCATTTTTGTATATGTTAGTGTATTCATTTTCTTTTCTGTGCCGTGCTCATGTTATGTCTTTGTTTCTTTGTTTTTACGACGTTGCCATTGTCCTTGGATTTTTATCTCGGCGCAATGGAGTGGCTGGAGAGATGTTAAAATGACAAGAAAAAATCACGTGAGGCTTCAAGCCTATTAACAGCTCTAAAAGATGATCTTCGTGCCTCCGATAAAATAAAGTGCGCAAGTTTCTTTCAAAATCGTATACATTGTGTTTTTAAGTTGTATTTCTTCACTTTCTTGAGTTGAATACGGTGTTGTTATATAAAATTGAAAACAATATGCATGTGAATCAAATTACTCGTTTTTTTATATTGCGTCACGGATCAACAAACCTGTCGCGCAGTAATTTGTCAAAGATGAAAATAACATTTGTTTACCTGTGACAGTGTATTGCATATATTTATAGCAATGAAATCGATATGCGAAATCACACAATCCGATTATATTCACTTATTACGGAATAACTTAATACATGCAGACGTATGCAGCAGTTCTTTTGATGACTACGAAGTTTTGCCGCAGAACTTCGAGATTAAGCTCAATCGGAGCTTTGATTCTTTTTCGACTGACGGTTCGGTTCTCACTTACTTTTCCACAAGGGACTGATATCTATTAAAGAACTTTTTATAATGATCGTATGAAACGGATTTTTTTTAAGCCGTGATTAATCAGGTGGTCACGGAGATAACTATGTCTAATGACGAAGTCTGTATAATTTTTGCTAGCTCTTGCTTAGCGAAACAGCTGTGAAACATGCACTCCGTAAGCAAGAAAAGCTATACTTTTATTGTCCTTGTTGGGAAAATTATTAATTTGATATTAAAATCGTCCCTTTTGTCGTGAATTTTAGTACTGAGATGACCATTTTCGTCAAATTCTAGATGGAAGCCCAAAAAGATGTAGGTAAAAATTATTGTAACTAAAATTTTCAGTGTTAAAAATCATGATGACAACATTCCAAATTAAAACCTGATATATGAATTTAAATGTTATTGGTCTTTCATTGTAGTGCCAAGTAAGGAGGATAGCAGGAA
>MJUU01030063.1:0-11979 GCA_002080025.1 Modiolus philippinarum
ATCTGGGTAAGGAAACAAGTTACCAAAAATCTAATAGTAGAGCGCTAGGATAATGTTTCATTAGGAATCCTTTGGAAAAAATTGCATCAAAATCGGACTAAATATAAAAAAATGAAATTTTTGAAATTCGCCCCTTTTGGGCCCCATTTATCTCGTGAACGGTACATGCCACGTGAAATCCGTTGGCATACTCCAGATTGGAAATTTTCTAAGGAGTTTACTGAAAGAAACCCCATCAAAATCCGATAAATAATAAAGATTCTACAGTCAAATATGTGAAAACAACCAATTTAACCCCTTTTGGCCCCTTTTTCTAAAACGGGCGGGGCCAGGAAGATAAAATTATAGCCCGGGCTAAAGCATGTGCCAAGAAACATCATACTAATATTTGAAAATGATCTGTTCACTGGAACCAAAGTTATACTGTCCACAGACACAAAAATACCCAATTTTACCACTTTTTCTAAAACGGGTGGGGCCATAAACCCGAAATTAAAACCCGGGATAGCCATTATGCCAAGACACCACATACTGAAATTTGAAGATGATCCGTCCACTAGAAACAAAGTTATGCTGGCCACAGACGCCGACGCCGACGACTGCGCCATAACATAATACGACCGCAAAATTTTTGCAGTCGTATAAAAACAATGAAGTCTCGGCAAACAGGAAGTGCTTCTGCAGTAACCTTGAAATCTGTATATACACATTGAACCATCATGAGAAAGCTTTTGCCAAAATATGGTTTCATTCTGTAAAGTAGTTGCTGAGAAAAGTGTGGTTACGGACGGAAGGACGAACGGACAAACAAACGAACGAACGAACGGAGGTAAACCAGTATACCCCCACTACTATGTAGCGGGGGTATAAATATTGCTTTTTAATCTACTTAATATTTTTATTCTGCATACCTTCAACTATCTGCTAAAACAAAAAAATGGAAGAATGTGTCCATGAGACACGGATGCCCCCGCCTCCTTGCAATCGAAACCCATAAATTATTAAAGGCATAACTATATACAATATATATTTATCAAATATTATTAGAAAGGATCTTTCTCCTGTGATAAATAGGCACTGGAACTGGTTTGGTTTTGATATAATGTGTAGTTCCAACAAATAATCTGAGAAACAGTCTTATATGTAATACTAATCTATTTTTAGCAACTGTGACCTTGACCTTGGTGGTATCAACACTAAAATCTATGGGATTATGTCTATTGTGATAAGTAAGCAAGTGACCAAGTTTGGTTTTGATCAGATGCAGAATACTCAAGTAATCGTTCGGAAACCAAAATTTTATTGAAATTTTAGTCTATTTGTAGCAACTGTGACCTTGACCTTGGGGGTACCAACTGGGAAATCAATAGGGTACCGTCTTGGGTGATAAGCAAGCATGTGACTAAGATTGGTTTTCATCTGATGTAGTATACTCAAGTTATCATCCGGAAACCAAAATTTTATTGAAATTTTAGTCTATTTTTAGCCACTGTGACCTCGACCTTGGGGGTACCAACCTGGAAATCGATAGGGTTCTGTCTTCGGTGAGAAGTAAGCATGTGACCGAGTTTGGTTTTGATCCTATGTAGTATACTCAAGTTATCATCCGGAAACCAAAATTTTATTGAAATTTTAGTCTATTTTTAGCAACTGTGACCTTGACCTTGGTGGTACCAATCTGGAAATCAATAGGGTTCTGTCTTGGGTGATAAGTAAGCATGTGACCAAGTTTGGTTTTGATCCGATGCAGGATACTCAAGTTATCATCCAGAAACCAAAAAGATGGACGTACGGACGGAGGTAAACCTTAATGCCCCCGACCGCCTAGCGGCGGGGGCATAAAAAATTTGAGGAGTGACCATCCTTAATTTGTTGTCAACAGTTAAATTAGTTTTTATTTTTCAAATTTACAATGGCAGGCATTGCCGGAGTTCAAAGCGTACATACAAACGTAACATCAGTTGTGTTTCATACTCGTACTGCGAGTATCTCTTCCATCCCACATTGTCATTCGTTCGAGAAACACCCTTCGCGTCTTTTTCCCTTCATGATTCGAATCTTTAGACATTTTAATTCCTCGGTACGTTCCCTTGCAGTCACCAAACGCTTCCCTGGTGTTGCAAACCCGGTTACAAATTCAGCCATATTTTTTGAACTGGTTTATGTTGTAAAATACGGAAACCAGTACCGAATGATACATCTAAAAACCAACCAGAGAAAAGTAACCTACAACGACCATTTTATTTTGTCGGTCATTAGGACCGTCACGAACAATAAATTTGCCGGACCTAGCCGTTTTTTGGCGGTCAGGACCGACGATTTTCGCGAACTCTGTTTAATAGTTCAAAAGTTACAGGAAATGTTTAAAGTTTGGGATGCGCAGACAGACAGGACAAAATCAATATGCCCCTATTAATCCTTGATCTGGGGGCATAAAATACTTTTCAGAGTGCCAAACCAAAATTTTGTATATAATGGGTCAACTCAATAGATGTTTCAAATATAATGAGATTACTTCACAAAACAAATAATAAGTACATGTATTAGAATTAAAACCTATGTCATCGTCTACCTTATACATATATAATTCTGAAACAGGCCAATTTCAATATAAGGCAAGAGGTGTTTTATTTTTTTATAAACTTACCTGGAAGTTAAGACTGTAAAATATTTTACATATCAATACAATAGAACTAAAGATGACTTTGAGAGCTGCTGGATCTTCAGCGTGTGTCTTGGCTAGTTCCATAGTAGCCTGTGAATCATATTAATAACAAAAATTTATAAAAACTTTACAGTAAACAGAGACATATTCTTATTAATCCCTGATGTGTTTGACCTAAAAAAAAAATAGTAATGGTGCATTACATGATACCCCTACGTTTCACAAAATTTCTTAGTTTCAAGGGGCATAACTCCAGAATCCCTTGGACCTCTGAACCCATAAAAGAACTTGACTTGAGTTTTGTGGTAAACAACTTGCATACCAAGTTTGAAGACCTTTTGTTATTTCGGTCACAAGTTATCAGTCGGAAACCCTACGTTTCACAAAATTTCTTAGTTTCAAGGGGCATAACTCCAGAATCCCTTGGACCTCTAGCTGAACCCATAAAAGAACTTGACCTGAGTTTTGTGGTAAACAACTTGCATACCAAGTTTGAAGACCTTTTGTTATTTCGGTCACAAGTTATCAGTCGGAAACCCTAAAATTCGCAAAATTTCTAAGTTTCAAGGGGCATAACTCCAGAAGCCCTTGGACCTCTGAACCCAAAATCGAACTTGACCTGAGTTTTGTGGTAAACAACTTGCATACCAAGTTTGAAGACCTTGTGTTATTTCGTTCACAAGTTATCAGTCAGAAACCCTAAAATTCGCAAAATTTGTAAGTTTCAAGGTGCATAACTCCAGAACCCCTTAGACCTCTGGACCCATAATCGAACTTAACCTGAGTTTTGATGTAAACAATTGCATACCAAGTTCGAAGACCTCGTGTTATTTCGTTCATAAGTTATCAGTCGGAAACCTTCGGGGACGGACAGACACACGGACGGACGGACAGATGGACACACGACTGAGGTTATCACATAAAACCTCGCCACTACCTGTGGTGGGGAATAAAACAGGTAATCAACGATTACAAAGTTCGCCTCGTTGTGGCACTTTGTCGCAGCAACCAAATTTTGCCTGGATGCCAACATACTATCGAAATTGCATGCATTAGCAAGGTTACCTGAACCAACAATGTACAGTTACTGAGCCATGAACTTGGATGTATACATCAATGTAAGTCATTCGTGAGTAAAATGTAGGTTTAAGTGACCTAATTTTGTCTAGATGCTGAGCTACCATCACAGATGCATGCACATGTACATGCAAGATGATCCTACCATGTACAGTACATGAGATCTGATCCCTGACATGAACTTGAAAGTAAGTCACTCAAGCGGAAAATGGAGGTCAAAGTGACCTCATTTTGCCTGGATGCTGACCTACCATCAGAGATGCATGCACATGCAAGGTAAGATGATCCTACCATGTACAGTGACTGAGATATCAACTCGGATGTAAACTTGAATGTAAGTGACCTAATTTTGCCTGGATGCTGACCTACCATCATAGATGCATGCACATGCAAGGTTAGATGATCCTACCATGTACAGTGACTGAGATATCAACTTGGACGTAAACTTGAATGTAAGTCACTCAAGTGGAAAATATAGATCAAAGTGACCTAATTTTGCCTGGATGCTGACCTACCATCAGAGATGCATGCACATGCAAGGTTAGATGAACCTACCATGTACAGGGACTGAGATATCAACTCGGACATAAACTCGAATATAAGTCACTCAAGCAGAAAATATAGGTCAAAGTGACCTAATTTGATCTGGATGCTGACCTACCATCAGAGATGCATGCACATGCAAGGTTAGATGATCCTACCATGTACAGTGACTGAGATCTGAACTCGGATTTAAACTTGAATGTAAGTCACTCAAGCGGAAAATATAGGTCAAAGTGACCTAATTTTGCCTGGATGCTGACTTACCATCAGAGATGCATGCACAAGCAAGATAAGATGATCCTACCATGTACAGTGACTGAGATCTGAACTCGGACGTAAACTTGAATGTGACCGAGATCTGAACTCGGACGTAAACTTGAATGTAAGTCACTCAAGCAGAAAATATAGGTCAAAGTGACCTTATTTTTCCTGGATGCTGACCTACCACCAGAGATGCATGCACATGCACAGTAAGTTTATTGTACTACGTATAGTAACTGAGATATGAACTAAAATGTAAATTTGAATGCAAGCCACTCAAGCGGAAAATATAGGTCAGAGAGACCTAATTTTCTTGGAGGCTGTGAGTTAACCCAAGATGCACCTGCATGTAAAGTTTGATGACCCTACACTGCATAGTTACTAAGATATATACCTAAATGCGGACGCGGACACGGACGCCGGGGGTACTCCAATAGTCCCCTTCAACTTCATTGAGGCGAACTAAAAATGATTTCTTCTTATGAGAAATAATATCAACAATCAGTTTCTGGTGCAAGTGTCCAATCCATGATATAAGATTCCCATTACATGCTGTTTATAAAGTCAATAAAATACTAATGAAATACAATTTTTTCAAAATAAAACAGTGAAATGCAGTCAAATATTGTGAAAATATTCATCCAAACTGTCCGAAATATTTTACAAAATTTAGTCAGTCATACAGAATTTATTGAAAATTTACAAAAACATTCTATTGAAAAAGAATGGACATTAAGGACATTCACAATCACCAAAAGGTCGGTATACCTTACAGTACATTTTTCATCTAGTGTAAGTTTTTAAACTCTTCTGATCTTATCCACTTAAACTTAAAAACATTAAGATATTTTGTTTAAAATGTAAGTTAAAAAATTTTCTTCACATACGCATTTAATCAACTTTTACCAAAAATTTAAGATTCCTTAATGTTAACTAAAATACACCTCATTTTTAATGTTAAAATCAATGGACAATATGAAAAGGTCAATTGTAAAAGCTCTAAAAGACTCAAACATGTACAAGAAGTTACCAAACTAAGCTTTCGCAAACAATACACGTCTGAAATGATACAATTATTCGCATATTGAGTGACAATGCATTTTTTCCAAGTAGAAGAATTTGAGTTTCATTTTCTTTAAAATGTATATGATTGATATGTAAGATGTTAACAATACACTTACATTGAAAAGTTCAGTAAAAGGCTGGGCAAAGTTTTCCAGTACAAATTTAATTTCTGCCCATAACTGCTGAGATTTAAACTCATGTCTGTATCTGAAATATGAATAAAATTCTCCAGTAAATTGACAAATTTGCTCAAGGCAACTTTGTAATTGGTTGAACATACATGCATTTAATAACTATATTGTTCCGTGCATTTTTTGTCCAATGGTTTGAACTATTTTTTTAACAGTTATCAGAATATTCTTTAATAACTTGCCTTTCAGTGCAGATGTGTAATCATTGTTGAATACTTTGCAATCAATTTTTGTAAATGCTTGTAATGAGGGTTCTTCTGTTGGACAAAAGACAAAGTCAATTTTATTCACCTAAATTTTGTATTTGTTTTGTTTAGAACTTTAGCTATTTCAAAGCTCTGAAATGATCAGGTTTATTTGTAAAATAATCCTCTCAGTTAAAAAGCTATCAAATGACCTCTCCAGTTCTGCATCTTAAAAATAGTGGTCAACAGGTAGGCAATTTTTCATAGTCCATAAAAGTTATGTCTTTTACTGATGTTTATTGGATTCTCAATAACAGTAGGGTATATGTAGAATAGTTTCCTCTATTATTTACAAAGGATTTCATCCCCTGTTGCCCATTTCTCATAAATATTTTGATAAATAAAACAATACATAGAAATACACATATATTTGAATTGACTATGATGCATTCATGAGTGTTTTTGGGTTGTTTTTTTTTAATGGAAATTGATTTGACAATTTCGTAATTTTCAATTGTACATTACATCATGTATTGAATGGAATATTCAGGACTGAAACCTAATCAAAATATGGATAAAAAATATCACAAAATCGAACCAGACATTCCAAAGAACTTTGGACAATTGTTTCTAACCTTAAAAATACAGATAAATCAACCTTTTAATGTGTTACTTTATAATTGTAACTTTACATACAAACCACAGTGATTTTTCTTTAATAAAACTTTGAATTTATTTTAATTTCATTCCGGAAAAAAATCATATACATTTGTATGTGTTTGTGGTAGAATTTTCTTAAATGTCCTTGTAATATCACATACACATGCTTTTATACATTTGAACTATACCTTTTAAACAGAGAATGACCAGTGATTAATATACCATTGATGACATGGAAGTCTCCTGTCTGGAATTTAGTTACCATCTCTTGTAATAAATCTGGCCATTTATCTGGAAAATCCTCTCTTCCGATAATACTTATAGAATCACTTAACTGTAAATATACACAAATTGGACGATATGCATTTCTAATGAAAGTTTATCGAGAAATGTCATTATAATATATAATAAATTTTTGTAACAATGATAACAACCAGTTGCCAACAGATTTCTTTTTTGGTATCATTCAATTACATGTTAATTTTACAAATTTTAATCATAACTTTGAAAAGGAAAACAGTTTGTATGACTTGGACTGAAATGTGTGAAGACAGACACATTTTCATACTTTAATTCATGATGATATAAATTTAGTATCATTAGTTTTAGTTTTTACCCGTTTCTGAATCTGATCTGGACTTTTTAACACTAGACCAACTATCACCTGTTTGTTTGTAGTTCTGTCTTTTGCATCAATTTTATGGTTTCTGAATCTGATCTGAACTTTTCAATATGACAATATCAGATCACCTATGAGCTGTTTAGATTATATTTCTGTCTTGTGCATGGATTTCATAATTTATTTTTACCCATTTTTGAGTCTGATCTGAACTTTCCAATGTCAGATCAACTACATGTATAAGCTGCTTGATTTAAGTTCAGTCTTGTGCATGGATTTCACTATTTATTTTTACCTGTTTCTGAATTTGATCTGGACTTTTTAACATTAGACCAACTATCAACTGTTTGATTGTGGTTCTGTCTTGTGCATGGATTTTATGACTTGTTTTTACCAGTTTCTGAATTTGATCTGGACTTTTTAACATTAGACCAACTATCAACTGTTTGATTGTGGTTCTGCCTTGTGCATGGAATTTATGATTTATTTTTACCTGTTTCTGAATCTGATCTGGACTTTTTAACATTAGACCAACTATCAACTGTTTGATTGTGGTTCTATCTTGTGCATGGATTTTATGACTTGTTTTTACCTGTTTTTGAATTTGATCTGGACTTTTTAACATTAGCCCAACTATCAACTGTTTGATTGTGGTTCTATCTTGTGCATGGATTTTATCTCCTGTATCTTCATTCTGAAAATAAAATTTCAAAATTCCTGAACATATCTCAATTTTGTTTCAAAATACATGTATTTTCATTAACTAATCATTTATATAAATGCATCTATGTAACAGTTGTTTTCAGTTTAATTGACTGTAACTTAACATACATGTTAGTATCAATATGAGATTACACAAGTTGTCTGCAAATTAATACATAAAGCCATATAAATTATCTACTCATGGAATTGAAATTGTATCACCATATTATGCATGAATTATTTTATTCAAAAAGACTGATAAGCCATTATGAAGATTGCCGTTACCTAGTAAGTAGTAACTACAAGGCAAAAATCTGCCTTTAAAACAAAAACCCTGGATATTGTCAACGTTAAAAATCTTCAATATACTAAACTTGACAACTCTACATTTAAAGGAGTGTATAAAGATCTTCATGATACGGAAATATTTTTTGAAAGTAAAAATTTTAAACAAAGATCATACCTGGGTGTAACAAAAATTAAAATCAGGGGTACAAAAATGTATATATAAAAGTTAAACAAAAATAAAAATAGTCTGCCCCCTCTAATTTTTACTCCCGCCGCAACTTGATGCAGGGATATGGTAATGGCGGGCGTCCATCCGTCTGCTTTGTAAGCACTCGAGCAAGTTTATAATCCCAGCACTTTTCTGAAGAAAATGTGGGGATATTGTTTTGGTACCGTTCGTCCATCTGTTGTCTGTTAGATGGACCTTGTCAGTGGAACTCCTTGTTCATTTTTGGATTTAGTGTTTTAATTTTGTTATAGAATTGTTGCTCATATGCTGCAGATGTGCAATAAATGTTCGGATTTTTGATATTGGTCTTGGTGCAAACAACAGGCCCCAAGATGTCTATTTTGACACATGTGAGCTTGTCAGTGGAAGTCCTCGCTCATTTTTGGATTTACATGTAGTGTTTAATTTTGTTATAGAATTGTTGCTTATATGCTGCAGATGCGCAATAAATGTTCGGATTTTTGATATTGGTCTTGGTGCAAACAAGAGGCCCAAAGATGTCTATTTTGACACATGTGAGCTTGTCAGTGGAACTCCTTCTACATTTTTGGATTTAATATTGTTATACAATTGTAGCATATAGTCTGCAGATGTGCAATAAGCTTTTGGAATTTCGATTCTGGTTCCAACTTTGGAAAAATTCCTGAAAATGTCAAAGACTCATATTTTTGAAATTTTAGCATATGATCTCATATTTCTTTGGAAGTGTTTAGAAAAAAATAAAGTTCTGAATACTTAGAATTCTGAAATGTGATTCCAATTTTGGTAAATATCCTGAAAGTCTCAAAGACTACTTATTTTTTTTTGAAATTCTACCCAGCAACCATACTTTTAGAATTTGTTTCAATTAAGAAAAACATTTTCACTAATTGGATTTCAAAAATATTTGATTCCAATTTTGGTAAATTTCCTGAAAGTCTCAAAGACAACTTATTTTGGGGAATTCTACCTAGCAACCATACTTTTAGAATTTGCTTTGTTATGAACAAATGTTTTCATATATTGGATTCCAAAAATTTTGATTCCAATTTTGGTTAACTTCCTTTGTTATGAACAAATATTTTCATGTATTGGATTCCAATTTTGGTTAACTTCCTGAAAGTCTCAAAGACCACTCATTTTTTTTAATTTTACCTTGAATTATAGGAGAAACATTTTCACCAATTGGTTTTTCGAAAATATTGGATTCCAATTTTGGTAAACTTCCTGAAAGTCTCACTTTTTTTTGGGAATTCTTCCCTGCAACCATATATCCTTGTATTCCTTTTTAGTAAAAATAGTGATTATCCATAATTTGAATTCCAAATTGTTGAGGAAAATTACACCCAGGGTCTATAACAACTGTTTTCTTTCTGTGTCAAACAGGAAGTGCAAGGATGGCCATCATTTCTGATGGCACCACTTCTAGTTTCTCATTGGATTTGGAAAATATTTATACAGTAGGCTAAGTTCAGGAATGCCTGAAGCAAATTCTAAGACCAGTCCTGCTGGAATGTTTTTGTATGAATAATGCCCTTTTTTAACTTTGAAAAATGAAAAAATATCCTTGTAAGCGCTCTAACAAATTTATTTCTCAGTGGATTTGGAAAAAATTTATCATAAGCTTTAGTTCAAGAATGTCTCAAGAGTGTTCAATAATGAGTCCTGGTCAAATATTTTTGTAGGAGTTCTACCTTTCTAACATTAAAAATCAAAATTGTCTACATGGACATAGACATGCCATAAGTAAATTTTTAACTTACGACTCTCCAATTTCGTTTGGTATAATTTTTAAATGTAACAGCTGAACTGACTCTAAGATGTAATGGCACATCAGCTTTGTCCAGTATATGCAGTAACAGCAGGGGGTAATTCTGATTTCCTTCTACAGATTCCAGGAACTTCTCAGCTAAGAAAAAAAAATTTAAAGACCTTATAAAAACAAAAACATTACATTTATTTACATATAAGTGCTCTTGTTAATGTTTTTTTCCTTTAAAATGGGATTGCTCCTTTAACAGTTTAAATTAAATAAATTTCTGAATTTTTTTTTTCATTATTGACTTTTAACAAATACTTACTGTCACTTTTCAAATTGATTTTAACTCCTATATTGACTTATGCAGTGCTCTAAAGTCGTTTTTAAACTCTAGTAGCCCAAATACATTTTTTGAGGCCACCAGAATATCCAAAATTGAAAAATTGGTTGCCCAAACAACAAACAATTGGTGCCGAAACACTTTAAGCAGTATATGGCAGGAAATCGCGAATATATGGTTTTGGACTGCCTTCAAAGTTTTGGTAGGACTATTTTTCACTTGTAAGTATCATTGCTGAAGGCCTCATGGAGACTTCAAGATAAGGAATGCTAGAAAGTTTTGTTCAGTTCCGGTCCTGACTACCTTGGCTTTGAAGCCGAAGTTCTTTGAAAATCGACTGCCACTGTCATTATATAAAGTATAAGTGGGGTGTTTTTAAACATGAGCTTTATTTGTAGGAAGCTTAAAAACAGCCCATTCTTGTTGTACTCAACATTTATAAGATACTTGGTATGATTTTCAAACTAAGAAAAATAAATTCAAATTGTGCTAAATTGATGCTGGGACTAATATATTTAACAGGATTGGAAACACACACATTTCTTACAATTTCAGTGTCTTGGCAGATTAACCTTTAAATCGTGATCGTCTATCTTTTTTTTTGCATTTCTCTGTGGGAAACATTTGAAAACTTGTAGACCCTTACAGCTACATTTTTCTACCCATTTCAAAACAAGTGATCTGTGAGCCCAAGCTCACTAGAAATACCCCCTCTCTCAGCCAAAAATTATTCTATAAAACTACAAGTGTCAAAAGTGACTAAGTCGGTAAACCGATTGGTCCGAAAAAGCATCCCACATTAGGCATGACTATACAAAGCTTGTGACAAAATTCTAATCTACAAGAAGTATATGAGTGACAGACTTGAATAAGGGAGACACAATAGAAATGAATCATTGAGGGAAAGTGCAAATTCAAGTGTGTGTGTGTACCCAATACAGAAGTGAACATCAAAATTGACTAAGTCAGTAAACAGGAAGTAGTGTCTTGATTGGTCTGAAAACGCATCCCACAATATGGCATGACTATACAAAGCTTGTGACAAAATTTCAAAGCTGCATGATAAAACAATGTAGAGAAATCCATGACGAAAAATTACTCATTTATGCCACAATTGCAAAAAGATTGACAAAGTCGGTAAACAGGAAGTAGTATTCCAACAAGTCAGAAAACGCATCCCACAATATGGCATGACCATGCAAAGCTTCTGACAAAACAAGTCAGAAAACGCATCCCACAATATGGCATGACCATGCAAAGCTTCTGACAAAATTTCAGCTTTGTATCATTTAACATTACAGAGAAAACTGACGAAAATTCACTCTATAATGCTACAAGTGTCAAAATTGACCAAGCCGGTAAACAGGAAGTAGTATCCCGACAGGTCAGAAAACGCATCCCACAATATGGCATGAC
>MJUU01030063.1:12131-30392 GCA_002080025.1 Modiolus philippinarum
TCTGACAAAATTTCAGCTTTGTATCATTTACCATCACAGAGAAAACTTTGATGAAAATTCACTCCATATTAAATGCTACAAGTGTCAAAATTGACCGTCGGTAAACAGAAAGTAGTATCCTGACAGGTCAGAAAACGCATCCCACAATATGGCATGACCATGTAAAGCTTCTGACAAAATTTCAGCTTTGTATCATTTACCATTACAGAGAAAACTTTGACGAAAATTCACTCTATAATTCTACAAGTGTCAAAATTGACCAAAGTTGGGAAACAGGAAGTAGTATTCTGATTGCTCCAAAAATGCATCCCACAATATGGCATGATTATACAAAGCTTGTGACAAAATTTCAGATCTGTACCTTTTACCATTGCTGAGATAAATGCAACGAAAATGTGTTACGGACGGACCCACACACACGCACGCACACACAGACTGAAAACAGTCTACCCCCTATCCCAGATGGGGATTCGGGGTATAATTATATGCTTTATTTATATATTTATTTCAAAGTACAACTCTAAAACTTCGATGTTTTTTTTTAAAAATATACCTTGAAATTTTACACTCAGTCATGACGTTTACTTGTGTGTTTCTCCTACATGTATTTTCCCCAATATATTTAATGTTCCAAAAATTATATGATTAAAAACATGTTATTTCAATGCCAAGATATATTTTTCTTTAAATTTCTTTAACATTAAGTTGCAAAATACACAACAAAATTTGGATGAAACAATTCCATCAGTGTATGTGGTCACATCAGTCAAGAGAACATAGTAAAAAATCTTCCCTGCATAATTTATACGGTAAGGTTATAAGCTTTATCAGGGTAAGTTTTGTAATAGTAGGATGGATTTTCTACTTATAGAACTTACGAGTAAAAGTTAGCCAATATCGTTCTAATGCTCGAAAATTATCGATAACTGTTATACAACAACCATAACAATCCCACATGTATTAATTACCTTTTTACAACAAGAATTTTATTGTTGTGTGAAAGAAAATCTATGTTGTAAATCAGCGGTAAATCAGCTTTTCGGCAATTTTGTGTGGAGTAAATCAATTATTGAGCCAAGACAGAGATTTTGATCGAGTTATTTTAGTCCCAGATTGACAATACTATAAATAAAACATTTTGGCACCACGATTTGTCAGTCATTTCGTGGATATTAAGTGGAGGTGTAATTACTGTACTCGCTTGTCTTTATTGTTCAAAATAATTAATTGACGAACATAGACAGACAATGCAGCTGATTAAACACCTGACGCAGCAATCTTGCAAATATCCCAAAGCCAATCTACAAACCTCAAGTCAAATTTTTTCTCAAAATCGTTCGATACAAAACATTGAGCTAACTCAACTAATTATTAATCCATTTCAATATGCAAATGCAGATGTAAATAAAGAGCAGTACCAATAAATACAAAGCCATCTTGAACCATTATGTCGTCATTTGATATATCAGCTTCATCAAAAGCGATATTCTATATTAGTAAAGAACAATATTACTAGAAGCTAGTACAAGAGAAAGATGAACATTACTGCTGGAGAGGGTGTAAACAGAAGAAACGAGCTTTTATTTTATCTATTTTATTTAAATTTATATTTTTTTAAATAAAGTATTATTTTTTTTTGTTTTAGATTTTAAAGTTACTACTGTTTTAAAGTCTAGGGCAGTTTATATATATAAAATAATTTAATTATTTTTTTATTTTAATAATCTTAGTGACATAGTGAAGGTTAAAATTAGGGTATGACAGAAATTGTAAATATGTGCATGACGGTGTAGGGATAACTTGTGGTGGTGGTGGTAGGACGTTTCCTCCGAGATACTAACTGGAGGTGTGCCTTGATTGGCAGAATCACAACATAACAGTAACAGGTTGAGATCTGTCGAAATCAGGACGAACGTAAAAATTACGCAATAGCCGTCGACTTCCGTCAAAACGAATAAAGCCGAAAATAAACAGCAACATCTGATTGGTTCCGATTTCTGATTACAAATGTATATCTATATCTAAAGGAAAATAACGCTAAAAATAGTAAAATTAGTTTATGTTACTTGGTCCCCCAACCGGCAATTCTCTGGGTGACAGAAAGCTGTTCCTCAGCAAGAAATGGTTGCCCAAATGAATTTGTTGTCTCCAGTGGCGACTGGGCGACCTTGTATTTCGAGCACTGTTATTTCTTTACCACATTTTTCTATGTTTACAACTGATTTTGTATCACATACATTTATTCCACACATCTAAAAATGTCTTCTAAGAACTTGAACAGCTAAGAAATATTATTGACAATGTACCTGCACGTCTTACAGTAGCATCTGGTGACAAAGTTTGTTCCAAGTACCCAGCTAGTGTCTGTAAATTTGCATCTGTAACTTCCATTCTGTAAACAAATTATACAATAAAACTCTTTACTAGTTTCTTTGTTTCCACACACGTTGTAACATCATTCAAGAGGTAAAGGACTTCACCTGCAAAATGCAACTTAAGCATTTGTTCTTTTATATGTTGTATGAATGTAATTATTGTATTATCTGTAAAATATAAAATTTTGTAATTTTCAAATCTGAATAAAGCTATCTATCTACAGGGCAATTTCTGGAGACATCAAGCCCCATTTTATCATGATCCTGCTGATTACAATTTTATTAAAAATGAAGTACATTTGTACTCAGTGAAAATACCAGTTCAGAATACAAATAACAGCAGGCCTGCCAAGTCTCAAATGCAAGAGAATCACCAATTTTTGGCATCTAATTTTGATTTTTTACATTTATTGTAAAAATCATGCATTATCCTCACATAATTCCTTCCACAGAACCTAGTGTATGGCCTGCTCAGTCTGCTTTCATTATAATTGGCCTATATTAAGATGTGGTTGAAATAACTGGTCTTTGAGAGTATCAGGAAATTTACCGAAACTGGAATAAAATTTTAAGAAGTAATAATTTGGTAACTGCCAAGTGCGAAAACGTTAAAAAACTAATTTATTTGTATTGCTGCATAAAAAAAACGTCTCTTCCAACATGAGACATGAGGTTTTCACTTACTTCACTTAAAAAACATTCCGGTCCAGACTATGGATTAAAATATTTTAAAGGAACAAAATGTAGTTATAACTTAATTTAAACCTCTAAAAAAAAATTAAAGATTTCGCATATGTCCTGCTAACGAACATTGTTCAGTTTCAATCTAGATCTGAGTATCGCGAGGAATCTCACGATACAATACGTATCCTGATGTCTGGAAGCGATACGATACTATCACGATATGTATCGTGCTATTGGAAATCTTGTTTTCATGACATAAATTCAGCAGATATCAAGACCATGACATGCATTGTACAATTGTTTTAATATTTGAGACATGTATATGTCATAAATGTTATTAAATTTTAGTAAGGCAGAATAAAAAAAAATCTGTGTTTCCAGTTACCCTACCGACCCTAGATTTTTGGGGCTAAAAATGCCTACCCTAAAGTTTTTTTGATAATTTTGAAAGAAGCACTGTTAAAGTCCAGAAGTTACAATGTACTCTCTATATGTCTAAGTAAAAAGATTTGGAATTTTTTTTTAAAAAAGTGCCTACCTACCGATCCTAATTTTGAAAAGTATGTTATCGGAAACACAGGTATTTTTTTTATGCCTAATTAAATCGATTTATAAGCAGTGGGAGCATTCTCAATGACGATTTCGTTTACATTTACGACTTCCGCCATATTGGACCCAATAAAACGCAGATGGGATCTGATGCGGTTGTATAAAACAAAGCTGTTTTCGCTATCGCGATTCTGGACCAACGATACGATATGGGAATCGTCATCACTTTGGATTGATATAATCCATTCATCGATAAATCGTTACCCCTCTATTTCAATCATCCCTTTTATAATCTAAAGTTCCAAGATTTTCAGAAAATCCAGTTTTAAGTGAATCAGGCAGCACTATTAGGTGTCTAAAAATAGAATATGGGACAAAATAGATTTACATAATTTTTATGAACAAATTACATTTTTTTCTGTTTCTTTATTTTTTAAACTCTGTGGACCTTTTCTTTAGTAAAAACAAGCAGCTATTTTATTTCCCAAAAACATGTGAATTCCCTGGCGTGGATATATAAGTTTGTCAGTAGAATCTGTTTGGATTTTCATGGCAATTTTTTCAAGTTATTTCAAAAACAAATCAACTTTTTACTTTCAATTTCTACCTTTGGAAAAAATATAACTGTTATTGAAATATTACAGATGAAATATAATTGACTTGCTAATTTACGACTGTGGTTATTGGCAAAAGATCAAACGAACACAGGTAAATAAATTTCGCAGTGTTGGGAGGATTTTCGTTTTCACGGCAATAAACGACATGCTAATCCGTGTGATTCCCCCCAAGACAACACTGAGTATTTTTCGGTGAATTTAGGCGTTTTGAAGTGTCCCATCAGGAAAATACTCGGTGTTGAGAGTAAGAGAATCAGTTCGTGTTGAGCTAACTGTAGAAAAAAGGTGGACATAAAATTATCCCTGAATAGACCATTTGCCAGTTCTGCAATCAACAGAATTTTTTTCAAGTTATTTCAAAAACAAATCAACTTTTTACTTTCAATTTCTACCTTTGGAAAAAATATAACTCTTATTGAAATATTACAGATGAAATATAATTGACTTGCTAATTAACGACTGTGGTTATTAGCAAAAGATCAAACGAACACAGGTAAATAAATTTCGCAGTGTTGGGAGGATTTTCCTTTTCACGGCAATAAACGACATGCTAATCCGTGTAATTCCCCCAAGACAACACTGAGTATTTTTCGGTGAATTTAGGCGTTTTGAAGTGTCCCATCAGGAAAATACTCGTTGTTGAGAGTAAGAGAATCAGTTCGTGTTGAGCTAACTGTAGAAAAATGTTGAACATAAAATTATCCCTGAATACACCATTTGCCAGTTCTGCAATCAACAGAATGAATTTAGCAAAACCCAAAAGGGAGGTAACTTTTTGAAAAATATCTCAAGGGGACAGAATGGTTCCCTGCTTGTCAAAACCAACCAAAAAATAAATAATTTTTAATCAAAAGTATGAAAGTTTAACCTTTAGCCGACGTTTTGTCAGCAAAATAATTCATAACCCAATCCCAAGAAGCGCTTACCATGCTGTCTTAAGTGCTACTTGTTTCAAGTAATAAAAATAAACAATTGTACTAACTTGAACTGCCTTCTCAGTGACTAAGAAAGTATTATAAATTCGAAAATATGCTAACTTACTGCAGAATATCATGAATATTGTGTAGGGAATTACTTTGTCCAGTCTGGCTAAGCACGGAGACCGTACTTTAAAACAAATGTGCACGTTTTATCTTTGTTTGTCCGGTGTAGGAGTAACTTCCCTTTAAAGGTTTGCTCAAAAACCACAAAATTTGACTGGAACCGACACGAACTTTAGTAACTGGAAAATCATCTATTACTAGGAATCTTTACGATGCTGGTAAAACAAATATGAAAATCTGACCAAAAACAGTTCTAGAGAATTTTTTCAACAGTGACTGTTTACATGTGCACAATGGCGCTCTCGACGTCTCGTATCGCAAAATTATCGACATGTAGGTGGTTGCCAAGCAGAAGGAGTAGATACCACACATTTTAAAGTCCATTAAAACTTGAAATGTTAGTGGACACTTTGTTCTGTTCTGTTCAAGTAACTTCCTCCTCTGCCAGGAGAACCTCAAATAAATAAACAAGTTATATACGAGGTTTAGAGGAACATTTAACAGATATGCACCTTGCATTTTAATGTGAGCATTGCCTTCACCAGTGCCCTAGCCTTAACGCAGGTCGACTTACCTGGAGTTCACATGGACAAGTGAGCACTAAAGACCTATATACATACCACTCACTACCATCTACGGGTGCTAAAATAAAATATACAGAAGCACACAAATATATACAAAGAACTCTCTGCGGAAGCCCCCAATAAAAAGGCAGAATGGGAACCGGTCAGGACAATTGGATCAATTAACTTGTATGCCAACAATCCTTGAACACAAGGATTGTTAACAATCCTTAGATAAAAATTGTATCCAAGGATTGTTTGTTTTTTCAAAATTTTTGTAGTTTTCAGTAACTGAATATGTATTTGATGATTAATCATTTTTATCTTTGAAAAGTAATTTTGTGAGACAAAATAAATGATTTTATACATATATTGATATTTTTTTGTCATTTATAGCAGATATGGCTTCCATTGTTTGTGATTGTTAGGGATTATGACAGCTTGGGTCCTGTTATAAAAATTATTATGTGTGATAGTTTATAACTATAATTGCAATTCATGTTGTTGAAAGGCCTATAAATAAAGATACACTCAGTAATATAGATACACTCAGTGACTGCTGAAACAACAAATACTTGATTTGCAGTTATATTAATATATATATACATATACATTCTCTCTATTTTCACAATAAGTAAGAAAATAATCAAAAGGTCAACATAGTTTATTTGCTACACTTGTTGACTCAGAGACAGGTATCCATGCTTAAAACATTGAGTCTTACTGGACAAAATAAATATATTCAAAGTTATGAAAGGCGTGCCATCAGGCGTGCACTTCAAATGTACCTTGATGAGAGAATGTAATGGGACCGATAGAGAAGAACTACAGAAGATGCATTCAATATATATGTGCCAGCAGATAGCAGAACAGTACCCAATGTATATACAGCAGTAATACAAAACAGCCCTTTTAAGGACTACCAAAACATTTCAAAAACATTTAAGGTTAAAGGCCCCTTTTTCAGTTCAATGTTAAACCTATGGAAATTTTGTGTAAAACCCCCAGCCTTAATGGCTTGTTTGTTTATTCCAAAAATGTATCCGCAAATTATTGAGACAATTGCCCATGCAAAGCTACCATTATTTTATGCCAGTATCAACAAATTTAGTGATTTTGCAGAAAAAATCTTGAAAAATTTGTGGTAGTTGGATGTTTTCTGGGACAAAAATGCGGTCTGCTCGAATGATTTGCCGTTTTTTATATTGATTATCATAAATAACTCATTCATTTGTTGATAAAACTTGCAACGAATGGTAGCTTTGTATGCATAAATGAAACAGGTATCTGCAAACAAAGTTTGATGAAGAACCAACAAGCCGTTAAGGCTGGGGGTTTTACATAAAATTTCCATAGGTTTAACATTGAACTGAAAAAGGGGCCTTTAACCTTAAAAAAGAATCTTAGTTGATGCTGGGACTAGTCCCATGGTTGCAAACATACATGGATACAAAAAAATATTTCCTATTAAAACCTACATGTTTACCCAAGCCAAGTTTCAAATATTAATTACATGTTAGTTTTGTTACAACGTTCAAAGAATACCTATAAAAACACACCCCAAGCTAAGAACAATTCTTAAATTTTCTTTTTTTTTTCATAAATGAAGAAATCAAAGTTTTTCAGAAAATCATTAATTTTAAAACCAGTAGTTTTATTTTTTTTAATCACTTGTATGACAAAGATTGAAATATATCTAGTTTGTCATTATTAAAGGTTAAAATAAAAAACAGTATTCATCATCTTCACAAAATACTTGTATTCTCCTCTTTGAAAAAGAACCCCTTTTTCATGAAAGGATTAATGTTTTTTTCCCATGCAATTTTATATGATGTAATAAATTCTGAAAGAAATTTAGCTATGTTTCAAACTTGATGTAACAATGTGAAAAAGAAAAAATAAATTCAAAACAAAAAAATGAAAACAATAACAAATTGAAACCTAGACCAAAATTTCCTTTTTAAAGGTTTCAAGTTTTTGTCCATGGATGATTTTTTACAAGATATTAAAATATTTCTATTTACTTATATGTTTTGTTTCTGTGTATTTCCAACTTTTTATTGTTTTATATTATTTTTAATATGAATTTTAAATAAACAGAACAGAAATTAAAAAAAAAACATGTGTGGCCCCTTTGTGCTTTTGTGTATTTTGTGTATTGTGTATTGCTTGAATGTCATTTGTGGACTTGTCATGAAAACTTGTATGAACCTTTAAAAAATTATTAGGTTTAAAAAGATATCTATGACCTGAATATAATATTATTTTAAAAATATATATTAAAATATTACTATTTCCTTATGTATTATTATTATTATAAGCCTTTGATTGATTTCTTTTTTTTTCTTTTTTTTTGTTTGTATCGTTTTTGTTTGGTTTATTTTTTTTCTTTTATTGTTTTTTTTTTTAATTTATATATCAATATTTAATATGACTAAGTGAATAAAAAAAAAAAAATTAAAAAAAAAACGCGTTTGGTCCCTTTCCACCTGATGCTTTGTAAATATTATGTATATTGCTTGCATGACATTTGTGCATTTAACGCTCAAGACTTGTATGAAGCAATGAAGCAATGTAAAAATTTATTAGGTTTTAAGGGTATCTGTGATCTGAACATCTAAAGTCATCTTTTTACTCTTTAATGCAGCAACATTGTATTTTTCCTCTAGACCGGTGACTTCAAAAGATGTTTGTCCAGGTGAATTTTATTAAGGTGATCAGAATGTCAGCAGGTGGTATACAGGTCACTAAGCACAACAAACATAATTTATAATTAATTATACAAAACACACCCCACTAAACAATATTCCAATCTGAAGCTTACTACAAACTTTGTTAATGAATTTAAGGGTCTAATCATATTACAGGTAAACTCATTACAGGTAAATCAAGTTAATCACCGTGTTGTTTTGATAGTATACACATCAATAATCATCAAGATAGAAAAATATTGTTGAACAATTAAACTAGGAGCTTGCAAATGAATATTAAAGTGTGCAGATTTATCATAAATCACCATGGTAGAAACACCCTGTTACAAGTATGTTGGAGTTATCGAACCTGATATTCCACTAAAGGTGCGAAACGCTGATATCGTCAATTTCTCAATATAACTTCAAAAAACTAAAAAATAAAATAATAAAATCAATTTTTAACATTTTATAAAGTATAAAATCTCCCTATAATGCATTTCATAGAAATATTTAGAACAATCCTTGGATAAAATTTTTATCAAAGGATTGTTCACAATCCTTGTGTTCAAGGATTGTTGGCATACAAGTTAATTGATCCGGACAATTTACACTATCAAAACCGGCGCCGTTAAATGCTCAGTTACATGGTTATAGAGCGTTCATGACAGAAGTAGTAGAACCACGAAGAGATACGCTACTTACTCATACTGCCGTTTCATTGTATCTCTAGGGAACTTTTTTTTACCTTTTTTTGGTTTCTTTATGTTACAATACAAGTTTCTTCAGTTTGAAAATTTGCATGGTAAGAAATAAGGGAACAGTGTCTCACGTTTTTTTTCGAAATGGCGCTTATTTCATTACTCGGTAGGTGGCACTGTAACTAGAAAAACACCGAGGAGACCCGAAAAAATAATACAAGTAAATCCCACAAAGACTAACGAAACAATAACAGAATACAACGGACGCTATGTCGTTCCAACTGTAAATTCGATTTACAGTAGGCCTAGTTGACCATATAAAAGTTTTACCTGGTTTACCTGGTTGTAGAGACCTCATATAGGCTATCTAGCCTCTCTCGCCCTTATTGATATAGTATTTCCTCTCCCGACTCCGGTTCATAACAGTTTGGTTTGAATTTGATCTCCTTGTTTTTCCAGTGATCAGTTAGTCTACTCTTGAAGGTGTTTACAGTTTTAGATTCTACTACATTTGCTGGTAAGTTATTCCAGGTTTCCACAATTCTTTGGGGAACGCTGTACTTACGTATGTTAGTTCTATTATACTTTTTATAGATTTTGTATTTGTGACCTCTTGTCACTGTAGTCCTAAATGGAAAAATATCTCGATTTGATACTTTATCTATATTATTTACTATTTTAAATACTTGGATCATATCTGCTCTAAGTCTTCTGTATTGCAGGAAGGGTATGCGCAAATATCTTAGCCGTTCAGTCTTTAAGTTATGCAACATTTTGGTAGCTCTCCTCTGAACATTTTCAATTTTTATATCTTCTTTTTTTGTATATGACCGCCCATACTACACTTCCATATTCTAAATGAGGTCGTACTAGACTTTTGTACAAATTTAGGAACATTTCCTTGTCTAGATAACTGAAGCTTCTGTTGATAATTCCTAATTTCTGATTGGCTTTTTTAATTTGTGTATAAATGTGGTCTTGGAAATTAAGTTTGTCATCGATGGTAATACCAAGATCTTTTTATGATGTCGACTTACATATTTCTTCATTTCCAAGGGTGTACTCCACTTCACTTAGATTTCCCAGATGAACATGTTTACATTTGGATTTGTTGAATCTTAGTAACCAGTCGTTGGACCAGTCCATCAGGTTGTCTATGTCTTGTTGCAGTTTTCGACTGTCATTATCGTTGTTAACAGTTGCATACAGCTTTGTATCATCTGCAAATAATTTTGCAATGTTTTCCACTACTTCTGGTAGGTCATTTTTATAAATAGTGAATAATATCGGTCCAAGCACACTACCCTGTGGTATGCCACTTGTGACTCTAATCCATTCTGAGTGTTTTCCATTTAGGACTACCTTTTGCTTACGGTCTGTCAAGTAATTTCTTATCCAGTCCAAAAGTTTACCCTGGATACCGTAGGCTTTAAGTTTTTCAATTAACGTTTATGTGGGACGGTGTCGAAGGCCTTCTGGAAATCGAGATATATCACATCAATTGAATTTTGGATATCAAGTTTTTCCGTTCAATCCTCTATGACTTCTATTAACTGTGTTGTACAGGACCTTCCTTTCCTAAAACCATGTTGATGTATGGTAAAAAGATTGTTTGTTTCCATATGCTCCATTAATTTATCTCTTTTAAACTTTTCCATAGTTTTACAAATTATTGATGTAAGGCTTATAGGTCTGTAGTTGGATACTTGATGTTTAGGACCCTTTTTGTGAATTGGCATGACATGGGCTATTTTCAAATCGTTTGGGATTTCAATGTTTCCATAGATTTATCCAGTATTTTCTTTATGGGTCTTGCAAGTAACTGAGCAGTTTCTTTCATAAACTTTGGATGGATTTGATCAGGTCCGGGAGATTTTGTTTCCTTCAGTTTTTGTAGATGTTGTTGTATTTTAGGTTCATCAAATTCAATGCTGTCAATTGTGGAATTTGTTCTATCATCAAAAGTTGGAAGTTGAGCCGTATTTATTTTTTCTGTAAATACACTTTGAAAAAACTTGTTTAACAGTTCTGCCTTTTCTGTATTATCTCTATGAACCTCCCAATTATCATCGATTGTACATGGTATACCTTCTTGCTTTGGTTTTGGACTGTACATATTTCCAGAAAACCTTCGAATCCTCCTTCATTTTATTTGCAATAGATTTTTCATATTCTATTTTGGCTGTCCTTACCCGATAATTTGATGTTCTTATTGCATGTTGGTACTTGGCCTTATTTTCCGGGTTTCTACAATATTTGTATTTTTTCCATAATTTTCTTTTCTCTAATAAAGCTACCAAAGTTTCTTCATTCATCCAAGGAGTATCAAATTTCCTATAAATAGATTTATTCACTGGTAATAATTGATAATTTGTCGACAAATCTATTTCAAGTCATTAGTAAATCCTCGCTGTCTGCCATAATTTCATCCCAATTTGTATCCGATATAAACTGGTTGATACTTCGTAATCCCCCTTAAAATATTTATATGGCGGACTAAAATGTTCTGTTGTCGAGTCTATCCCAAAGATAAAGTCGAACTCCAGAATTTCATGGTCGCTGTTTCCTAGAGGGGCGCAGTGCTTTATGGTTTCAATCATGCCCTCTTCATTGGTACATAATACGTCCAATAAGCTGGGTTGATCTTCACCGTTTTGATACATGTTGGATTAAGAATGTATCATTAAAAGTCTCTGAGAATTTTGTTGCCAGGTGGTCTATTCCTACATTAGTTGTATTATTTGTCCAATTAATCTCTCTGAAATTGAAGTCCCCAACTTTTAATATGTAATCATATTATACCCCCACTCATGAGTGGGTGGTATATTGGAATACCCTTGTCCGTCCGTCCGTCCTTCCGTCCGTCCGTCCGTCCGAAGTTTATTGCATTTTTCTCAGCTACTGCTGGGCCAATTTATTCCAAATTTGGTATTTGACTTTACGTATGGAAGGAAAGTGTCATCTGCCATTTTGGTTGCCTTATGATATCAACTTTCTGTTTGGCAGGACTTAGCCATTTTTTTCCCTTTATCGAACATAGTTAAAATTTTCGTCGCACTTTTCTCAGTAACTGCTGGGCCGATTTATTTCAAAATTAGTATTTGACTTTATATATAGGGGGAATGCATCGTCTCCCTTTTTGGTCGCCTTATGATATTAACTTCCTGTTTCGCGGGACGTTGCCATTTTCCCTTTATTGAACATAGTGAAAATTTTCGTCGCACTTTTCTCAGCAACTGTTGGGCCAATTTACTTCAAATTTGGTATTTAACTTTATATGTGTGGGGAATGCGTCGTCTCCCATTTTGGTTGCCTTATGATATCAACTTCTTGTTTGGCGGGACGTTGCCATTTTTCCCTTTATTGAACATAGTGAAAATTTTCGTCGCACTTTTTTCAGCTACTGCTGGGCCGATTTATTTCAAATTTGGTATTTAACTTTATATATAGGGGGAATGCGTCGTCTCTCATTTTGGTCGCCTTATGATATCAACTTCCTGTCTGACGGGACTTTGTCATTTTTTCCCTTTATTGAACATAGTGAAAATTTTCGCCGAACTTTTCTCAGCCACTGCTTGGGTGATTTATTTCAACGAGTGGGGGTATACCTAGCACGACAACGCGTGCAACCTCATGTTTTAAATTTGTTGTTTTGTGAAAACATAGAATTTGCTTGAGTTCCTCAATACATGTAGGATCTGTAATACTAGGGCTGCGGTAGATACAGGATATTAACATTTTTTGTCCACTTCCATTGTGTAGTCCCACCTGGACATGCTCAATAAATTTACATTGCTTACTTTCAATTTGATAACAATTCAGTTTGTTTTTTGAGTAAATAAAACATCCCCTTTTTGTAAATACATTAGGAGGGGACATGAATAAATTGTACCCATCGATTTTGAATTCTGATGTGTCTATATTTGCTTGATCCATATTTTTGGGGTAGACCTCGGTAATAGCTAAAATATCATACTTTTTAATCTGAAGTAAAGTTCTTAATTCTCCCATGTTGTTCAATAAACCATCAGCGTTTGTATATATAATATTTACAGGTGCATTATTTACAGTGCACGTTAAAAAATTAAAACCGTTAGCTTATACATGTTCATTTACCGCTCCAGACTCTAGCAAACCCCTGGATTGCTGTATGTCAAAGCCTCCTATTACTCTTTCGTCCCCTAGTGAGGAAAACGTTACATCGCTGCCATGTTTTGGTATTCTTTTTGGTTGACTATCCCCCTGTGCTAAAATTTGTTATGACAGCACCGACTTGATAGTACTATCTAGGTCTTCTTCCGGTGCCCTGTTGGTCTCTAGACTATCATGAGTCTCCATGTCTGCATTACCTTCTATTAGGGGTACTAATTGTTGCTTTTGAGCCCTGATTTCTTTGTTGAATTGTCAGGTCTTTATTCACAATACATTTTGCCAATTTACTAGATTTTGGTATATTTCTAATTGTCGATATATTATGTAGGATATCCTTTCGTTGTTTCTTGTTATTCAGTATAATGTTTAGTGGTCCAGGATGGTTTGGTTTTGGATTACCTAATCGAAAAGTTGTTTTTAAATCTACATCAGTAACCCCTATGAAATTACATAACTCATTGATTTGTCTGATATCATAGACTTTTCGATCCGATCCTGTATAGCTTCAGTACTTTCGGATAGGTTAAATAGTATCAAGTTAAGTGTTCTAGATTTTTGATCTTCTATTTCTCTAATTTCTTTTCTGACATCATCTTGTAAAGTAAAGATAATTTAATTTCTGTTTTGATTTCCTCAATTATACTTGGTTTGATAGCTTCTACTTCCTTTTTAATTTTACTGTCTATGCCTGTACTTATATTAGACATTGTATCCTCTAACTTAGAGAGCCTTATATTCGTTGAGTCTTGTATTGATTTAAGTTGTGATTTTAGTCCAGACATACAGGGGAAATTTTGTTTACAGCTGTTAAATGACCAGAGCAAATTATTTGTTTCATCATTTTGAATTGCTTGTAATAATAGATTTGAAATACCTGTACATTCTATACAAAAATCCAATTCACATACACTACATGTCAAAAAATCTATACTTTCTGTTAAGTTTTTGTCACATTTTGGACATGAGTTACTCCCCATTCTTTGTCTTTTAGACTGTGGCCTACTTATTGGGGTTGAGCAGGCTAGTTTAGCTGCCATAGTGATTCTGTGTTTGTCGTTCATTCTTCTAGTTTGTTAAGTTGTACTAAGCAATCAATCAAACAGGCGTTATAAATGCCTCCCTGTACTATTGTTCATATTAAATGTGCAATTTTCCTGTGGTTTTTCATGTTAATATAGGAATAATATTCAACAAAAAAACTTGATGCTGTGTAAAAATAGTCACAATAACTTTGAGTGCCAGAATGTAGCGATAGATTTTGATAAACTCATTTCTAGATTGTTGCTTGTATATATGGCAATAAGTACTTCACGTATATAAAATCACGTATTGTCCTTTTCTCTCCCAAGTTCCAAGATTGTGGTCATGGCGTTAGTAGTCTACCTGTATTGGGTTGGTATGTTTAAAAGAAAAAACTGGACAGATAAAGGGGAGGTTTGGGTGCCCACAAACCGGTTTAATCCTACCGCTGGCTTTTGTTAGTGCCGGTACCAAGTCGTCCGACTGTCCCGAGTTCCTATCCTTGTTTACGTTTGTCTTTTATCTTATTTGAATTTTCATGTGTTTTTGGCCTTGCAGATTGTAGCATGTAATTGTAATTTTCAGCCATTGTTGTAGATGTTTCCTGTTATTCCCCTTATTTTCTTTGTTGCAAAAATTACAACTATAGCAATAAAAAGAGTTTGTTGCATCTGGGACCGTTATATGAGTCCCAGGTTGCATATAAAACATCGAGAGGGCAATAAATTAGTTGTCGCAAACAAATACAGCAATACTTTTACAGCAATAACTTGGTTTGTTCATGTATAGATCCTGGTTTGTTGCATATATAACGTTAAATAAAACCTTGGACTAATATAACTAATATGTTATATTAGTCCCAGATAAAACGTGGCACAAAATAGGAAAATGGGGATGAGATATTCCACAACAAAGAATCAAGATTTGGACCACAGGAGGACGGTTGGACTTTGTACAAGGTGGCAGATTTCATAAATTATTAAATACTTATAAGAAGTTTTACAGAAGATATGAACATTTGATATCTGTATATGACGTGACTGGCAAACAGCTAATTACAAAGCCAGGCATTTCTCACCCTCGATTTTATGGAAATGTTGTTAAAAATGTCAGAAACTGATAAATTATCCAGAAAAACTGGGACGTAACTTACAATCTTTACGTAATAGTGGATATCGACGAGATATTTTGAACAAATCCGTTAAACTGGCTTTTGATTCCAGTGAGCTGAAGACTTTACATATATACTGGCCTCTCACTGATACTGCCGATGTCTGCTGAAATACATGACGGCTCTTTACCAAACCCTTCGGGGAGCTTTGAGTTTGATTTTTCTTTCGTAGTGCGAAAGTGTTTTACCAGCAGACTAGGTTCCTTGAGCTAGCCGGCACTGGTTTAGCGGCGAGCACTCTTTGACCCATCTTTCTAAATTACGTTTTGTCATATCTTTTTCTTTCCCAAGATAGTGGTCATAGCTGTATTGGGGTTTTATTCTATGTTTATTATACTATAGGGAACGGGATAGAGAAAGTGGAGGTTCGGGTATCCATTAACCGGTTTAACCCTACCACTGGCTTTTGCTAGTGCCGGTATCCCGAGTTCCTATCGTTTTTTTATGTTTGTCTCTTGTTTTCATTATTGTTTTTCTAGTGCAGTTCGCTTGTAAATTGTGGCATGTGATTGTAGTTCCCGGCCATTGTAGGTTTTTACTGTTATCCTGTTTTTTTTTGTAATTTGTAAATTATCAAGCAGATATTTAAAGATGACAAAGCCGAGATGCTAGAATGCGAGTATTGTACGGGACATGATTGCCCTAATAGCTAGTCCTCAGCCAAGCCTAATACAAACTAAACAAACGATCAGATTTGCACTGGTACTGCCCACGCGTGGCTGCGTAGAAAAAGCCATGAAAAATTTGAAGGTCGAAAAAGAAAAATAGAGGATAGGTGTAAGGCTTACTTCCAAAAATACGAAAGCAAGTTGTGCCATCTTGAAGAACTAGTAGCAAAAAAAANAAAAAAAAAAAAAAAAAAAAAAAAAAAAAACAGATTTAGAAAAGGTCGAAACCCTTATAAATAACAAACCAGACATTGAAGATATTAAATCATTACTTGAAAATGGTAATTCAATAGAAGCCACGGGGGGGGGGGGGGGGGGGGGGGGGGGGGNGGGGGGGAGGGGGAGGGGGTGAATCGGTGGATCTTTTGAATCAAAAACTTGAGGAGCTTAAAGACAGTAGGTCAAGGAGGAACAATGTCATCATTCTCAAAGCAGACGAACTAAAAGATAATGACAATACTAAAAGAAATAAAATTGACTAAAGTATCAGTTTAGGGCCTATGTACCATAACAGGAGTCAAGGAGGACAGTATAAAGAGCATAACAGGAGTCAAGGAGAACAGTATAAAGAGCATAACAGGAGTCAAGGAGAACAGTATAAAGAGCATAACACGAGTCAGTATAGAGCATAACATAAGTTAAGGAGAACAGTATAAAGAGGGCAAAAAATGTGAAGAGGCATCAAGACCAAGATCCATGAGAATGATATTTGACAGGGAAAAATGTGAAAAGGCATCAAGATCAAGACCCTATGAGAATCATATTTGACGGGGTCATTGTAAAAGCCAATTTATGGCCAACTTGAAGAATCTATTGGAGGCAGACGAACCTTACAGGAATCTAAGCATAGTCCATAATATGACGAGAGAGAGAGAGAGAGATAGTCCATGATATGACGAGAGAGAGAGAGGGGATGCCAACGCCAAATATATAGAAGCCCAAGGCAAGAACAAAAAGGAATCGGGGACTACAATAGGGGTCTCAATGGGGGGTCCCTTTCCCGAAATCCCGTCATTTTTATCTCACTTTTCCGTTTCCCGGGTGTGAAAATATTTTACAAAGACTCTTAAGGTAGTACGGGAGTTTAAAATTGCGCATGTGACTTAAAATGGAATTCACTATGGGAACGTTGCCGAACCATTTTCAATGTCTTATAATAGTTAAATATTGATGAAATATGCCACTTTTATTACGTAACCACGCAGAATATTGAACCCTTTAGCTAATTCCTGTTTCATTAAGGGGAGATGATTTGTATAGAAATAATAGGGAAAAAATTAGTTTTTTGCGATTTATTCAAAAATAGGTTCGGTGACCCCCAAATTTTTTTCTTCGAAATTGAAGGACAGTATATAAGCTATTACTTTACCAAATTTTAAAAAATTCTATCTGATATAACTAAAATAATTTAAAGTTTTGTTAAAATTCGTTAATTTTCCTTATTATTTCAACCAAAATAGCAGATTTTTACATTTCACATTTCATTCTTATATGGCCGGTGACCCCTTATTTTTATTTTATTTTTTGTATTCTCTAATAACAAAGGGTAAATCGTGAAAAAAATCAGAAAATTCTATCTGACAGAATTTTAGACCCCCGTACCACCTTAAGGTGAAGAGTCAGTAAAAACAAATCTCAGAGAATTTTTTAAAATTTTGCATGATGATAGATATTATCAAATTACATCGGGATATCGAAAAAAAATTTGGGGTAACCGGCTTAGTTTTTTCGTGACAGCTGCCAGAAGTTAGTAGTCGAAACCCTCGATTTAACAAAGAAATAACGTGAAAATCGTGAAAGAAACCGCGACATTTGTGTTAAATTGTCATTTTGAGGTAAAACCTATACATAGAATTTTTCAAAAAACTAAATATATATTTTAAATGTGCTGATAAACATATTAATGTAAAAAAATTGGGGTCACCGATTTTGTTTTCTCGCAAGAGACATTTGAAATCAGCATGACATGTCAAATTTTTTACCAAATTGCGACGTCGCATATAAAGATAGAACTTGACGTCGTAAATC